>VZTL01004523.1:0-30166 GCA_013400535.1 Scopus umbretta
CACACACACACACACACAGAAACCTTAAAGGAGGATATGATAAGAGTCTTCCAGTACATTCTAGCCTGCAGAAAAGGTAAATACAGCATACTTCATGTCCTTGAAGAGTGTAACAAAAGGAGTCATGTCGCAGCCTGAAATTTTGCTTAGATACCAGGAAAACGCTGCTTTTAAGAAATGGGTAGCAGAGCAATGGGCTCTCCCCCATGGGAGGTCTTCAAGAGCAAGACGCGCCTTTCAGAAACGGCTTTGGTATAGTTAATCTCACACTTGGTAGTGCAGCCTTAATTTTCTGTAACTCTATTATGACCTGTATGTATTTAATGTATTTCCATAATCTTTTTTTGCAGCTTATATGAACCATTTTTATTATGCAAATAGTCAAAATGGCAAAAACATTACAAATCAGTCCCAGAATATTTTCCAAGCAGCCGGGTAAGTTCTCGGGTTTTTTTTTATTTTAGTCACTTCAGATTTGCAGAGGATTGAAAGAACTGACTTTGATGGTAACAGGATGAATATTTGTTTGTCTGACAAGTAAGTTTAGAAACAGCACGGAAAGTCCTGAATAGGAAAACTAGCTTGACTGGGGTTGTTTTTTTCAGTATTTTAAAAAAAGGCTGCACAGAAATTCTGATGAACTCTCTTCGCCGTGGTCTGGTCCGGTACGTGAGCTTTTGTTTGGAGGTGGAAACCTCCTGAGCATAAAATACAAGTGGCGCTGTCAATTGGCTTATTTGGAAGAGTTCAACCTTTGTCCTTTCAAACTGGAAAGTCTCTCTCTGCTTATCAGACCCGATGCCTGTACAGGTTGTCGTGTGTCTCGGTTCCCTAATGCTGCTCGGAGAACGTGGAGCACCGGAGCAGAGCTGCTCTGCTCAACTGGGACCTCCACATAGGAATACAATGGGAGTATTAAGTGATCTAATGCTATAAATGTAAATAATCTTCTGCTAGCATGTTGAATTCATACACATTCGAGTTGAAAATGTTTTTCCATACTACACCACAGTGCACCATGTAACAAGATTTGACAGAAATGTTTTCTCCTCTGCTCAGTTTTAAGGAATCGGGGTACGTGGGCGGTGGGACTTACCTAGTCTTGGGAAATATAGTATGCAGCGTCATGTACTGTTGGAAATGAACTTTTGCAGAAGCACGCATGCTTTGTTGGAGAAAATGCAGGAGCGCGCACAGAGGAGCGGGGAGCGGCCCAGAGCCCCCAGTGCACGGGCACAGCCACCACTCTGCCATCACAGACCAGCCCATCTCTGAAGGGTCTTTCCTTTTCTACTGGGTCAGCAAGCTGGGAGCTAAAAGAGAGCAAGATAATGGAGTATAGGAGATGTGGTTGATTTTTTGTGGTCTACTGGGTAAAGAACACCATTTTGGAAAATTAACAGGCAAACCAAAGGAGATGCTCACCTGATGAACTAAAATGTAATCAAGTTGTAGACCGCATAACACTTACTGCTCCTAAAAAAAATCAGCAACCAAAAAATGAGTTCTAAGTCATTCTAAGGACTTCTTAGTCCTTAGGCTGGAGCTACATGTCAGCTTGCACTCACTCCTATGTCGCAATCCCTTTGTATATACACAAATGTCACTAAATCAATCAAGAACATGAAGTGGAGATTGTAACGGTGTTCTCAGTGGGTCCGGTAACAACTAAAACAAACAGGATCATTTCAAGAATATAAACCTTCATGCCTCCAGGTACTAAATAACCTCTAATTAACAACAGTAAGGAAGGATTTTTCTATGCGAGCATGCTGTAACTGTGTGCTGGAGACCCTGGCAGCGCATTTTTCCAGAGTTTGTTCTGGCCTCCTTTGCAGAGAGAACAGGACACGGAGGGAGATCGGCTGCTTACTAATTCCTGTGCTCTGAACCAAATCCAGAGCCATTTTTCCGATGGGGAGGAAACGGCTGCATTGCAAGTTAAACGATCGCTTGGCAAGATTGAGAATTGCTCAAAGCGATTCACCTACAACAGATGCTGGTAATAGGCAGGATGGGGACCGCAGCCCTGCCTCGACAGCACTTGCTCAATTAATTTACTACCTTCAAATATACAATATCCTATATACTCTGTGACTTCTTTCCACCTATAAGCAGCCACTTTCCTGAGAGCACAGGGCAAGAGGGTCCATGGTACTGTGCCGTCACCTGCTCTCTTCAGCTCTGCTGGAAGTGTAAGAAACTGTGCTTTTCTTAGGCACGGACTGGTGTCTGAATTCAGCCTTGTCTGTGGCCATGAATGTTAATTTACAGACATGGGGGAATTCTGTGACTGATTTCAAAGGTCTTCATAGACTTCCAGGTGCACAAGAGAACCGAAGAAGTGTATGTGGAGGAGAAAATGTGCAGGAATTATGCTGGAAATTCCTTTTTTGTAATATTGACACTTTTTCACATAGGCTTTGGGTGCTTGCAAGCAGAAGAGGAACGTGCATCTGTCTTCAGACTGAGGGGTTGGGGTTTTTTGTACTAGTGTGGTGTTCTTGAAAGTATTCTCAGGATACTAATTTGTTGCTTGTAACGATAATTCTTTGTCCATGTGAGAACAAGCATACATCACACACGCACACACATATACACAGTGCTCACTTTCATAAAATATTTATGAATCATTATTGGCATTAGGGATATCTGAAGCCAAAATTCATAGGAAGCAATTCTGTAGAAAATGAAATTATGGAATATTTATCCATACCGTAAGCTGCCCTGAGTATGTGTCTCCAGCAGAATTAGGGAGTTATTTATTTATGAGCTGGTCTCCTATTCTCTTCCTTAAAGAGAAATCATGGAACAGGTTGAACAGGATGTTTGTTTACAAATTGGCCAGAGAACATTGTTCTCAGTTTGATTTGCAATGACTAATGAGCAACATAATTTTTAATCATAGGTTTTCAAGCCTGACACACTGACAAGCACATCCTGCATGTGTTGCATTCGGCATGGCATAATGCAGGCAGCTCTGTATGCTAACGAGAGAACAAAAGCAATGTGAAAAAGATCAATGTGTCAGGAGAGAATAAGACTTTTCTAGCAAGCAAGCTGTGATGTAAACATTTTCATTTTAGGACTTCTTAGGACATGTTTTCATGTGCACAGAAAAGCTGAATCCTCAGCTCAGGATGCAGAGGAAAGGGCAAAAAGAAATCAGTTTGTCTGTGCTACTGAATCAAAGGCCAACAGTCACCAGGGACAAATAGAGCATGAGATCTCAGGATCAGAAGTTCTTGAGAATGGCTCCTAAGACACCCCGGACTGTACGTCAGGGAAAGCTGGAAGCAAATTGACGATGACAAAGCTTTTAAGATTTATCTACCCACTCACCAGTAGTTCAGCAGGACAGATGCTTACTCGTTCTGCCACCTTTTGCAAAAAAAAGGCCACATCCACAGCCCAGGTTTTACCTCTTCCTCTGCACCCCGGCACCAAACCACTCCAAAGGAGAGCTGGGGACTCCCGTCCTCCCGCAGTGCTGACTGAGGGTGGGATGATTTTTGCAGCATCCCTAAATGGAACGACCTCAAGGGGCTTTGCAACTTTGTGTTTACCTCTCCAAAATTTGGAAAGAACAAATATATCTTCCTTCATCTCCCAAGTCCAAAGAAGGAAGGTGAAAAATGGGAGAGGACAGGGCAGGCCAAGGATTATCCTGGGTATCAAAACACATCCTCAGCAGGCACAAGTGCCAGATTCAGCAGTAGCTCTGCCTCTCCACTGCGTATGTGTTTCTCATGCCATATCCCCTGCCTGGTTGTGCAGAAGCTCAGAATTCCCTTCTGGACATGCCCAACATGATGCTCAAAGCCTTATTATTCCCTTAATAACTATATACTATATATATTCTATTATTCCTTGATAAACTCTTCTTTGAGTGATCGTAAAGACGGGTTTCTTTAAAACTCAGCTGTTAAGACGGCCCTTCCAAACAAGCTATTTTGGCTTGAAAATAGTTTTCATCCACTTTTTCCTAGCAACAAAGAGCCTCTTTAAAGTGGAGATGACTCTGATAGCACTGGAGATATTAACACATGTTGTTGATGCAACCCCTTTAACACTTCTAGGAATTTAATTTTAATTAATTACTTTGTACTGAGAACAGAGAAAGCGAGAAATGGATCACCTGCTTTTATGGGGAAGAAGAGCAAAGTTCAAGACTTCTTGAAAGACTTAGTGTGAGGGAAAACATGACTGTTGCATTTTCTGCTTCTGATTTAGGGCTGGAAGATACTTTGCATTAGATTATCAACTTGCTTTGCATTTTAATCTACATAAATCCCATCAGCATGTGCCAAGTGCTACCAGAAACATGCTTCTGTGCTGCCAGTTTTCTGACCATATATTACAGGAAAGACTGAATATAATGTGAGCAAACAAAGAATATAGAATAATGACAGAGAATTTAGCCAGGAGCTTTTATAAGACAAGATAAAAGGTGTACCAGCTAAACGATGTGTTTGTAAAGAGACTGGGCTTCCTCATTTTAGAAGTGCTTGGGTAGCTTTAATGGAGAAGGATTCTAATGATTTTTGACACGTGTTAATGGTGCGTGTCACGTTCTTTATATTTTCATAATGACATGTCTAATTTCTGATGGCATGTGTCACATTGCATATATTTGTTAAATATAGGTCACAAGCTAAAAATATGCACAATATTAGCAAAATATATATGATAACAATTGTATATATCTTCCCCACTGCAGCAACCTCAACTGATCATAAATCTGATTCTGGAGGGGTTTCTAAAACTCAGCAGCAAAATGGTTTTTTGAAGCCCTGTCTTAAAAGATGGTGGCAACAAGTTAGGCTTTGGCAGAGCTGTTCTTGATGAGGAAAAAGGAATTCTTTCTCACTGGGGGTTATTCTTAGAGATGGTGCCTCTTCCTACCGAAGAGCTGAAAAACGCTGATACGGTAATGTGGTAGTCATTGATTTATACGGTTTGGCAAAAGCTAGAAACAGCACCTCTGGGGAGAAAGGGTAACGGGAGAGCCACTTTTCAGGCTATCATTGAAAAATGGCTGCTCAGCATTACGGCTGTGACCTTCTGCCACTCAAAGTGTATGGTTGATATTATTCTTCTTCAGGGAGGAGCACAGGTGATAAGTAACCATTCTTTAGGTCCCCCGATTCACATAAAAGCTTGTGATATGAAAGCCGGAGCCCCTGGAGAGGCAGCAGGTGACCGTCCCTGCAGCTGTTGTTCTCTTATCAATTAACTGTTGCTTTCTGGCCAGCGGAGAGTGGTTGTGTAGCTAAAAGTGAGTCTTCCACATAGAGGTTAGGCCAGATATTTCCAACGTTCAGATTTCATGCTTTAGCTCAAAGCCCAATCTCACAGGACATCTTCTGGATCTCGATGAGATTTTTTCCTTTGAAAAAATTTACATAAGGAATAAATGGGTCTTAGACAGTCATGAGACAGAAGTAAGTTAGGTTATGGGGAGGATGGTGGCCACATATCCTTTAATAAGACATTATCGTGTTGTTTTATTAGAGAAAGATCGTAATGACTCTTGACAGCTAAACAAAGAAAACAAGGTTGCGATGCTTCTCCTGTGTTTGAATTTTAGTCTTGTTTTTCACAACTGTTTTTATTATAGTAAATAAAACTGTAAAGACTGTTAAACTTCTACAGCACTTGCTAGGTCAAGCTGTAGTAGTGGTGCGAGCTGAATGCTGTTGGTGTATGATGTAAATGGGAGTAAGGCTGGTTTTTGCTAGCTAAGAAGAAATAGATACCCTAATGGACTAACAAGTATTAGTGAGAAATGAATATGAAAAATAGATAAAGTAAGCTCTAAAAGCCATATGATTGAGATATAAAAAGAAAGCGAGAGATAGATATATATATACACATCTGGTTCAGCCAAGCTTTGAATGAAGGAAACATGATAAGAGGTTGAATGGAAAACCACTTTGTACTAGTTGGAGCCTAACTAATCCCACTTTAATTTGATGGTCAACAGTTTTAAATTAAATGGTGGAATTGCCTCTGTTACATGCATCTGAGCTTTCAAAGGGCTTCTACACTTCCACTTTGATTCCACCAGAAATGATGCATCAGGGGAAAAAAGGAACATCATCTTGGCCAAGAAACTTACTCAACTTGGTAACTTTACTCCAAAACCATTTGTAAGTCATAAATCCTTTAAATATGCCCCGTCGTATCTGACCTACTTCTGCCTGTGAACGCACCACTACTTCAGCTTTGGCAGACACCTCCGATTTGTTTCCTTCTGATAATTTGTATGCGTAGCATAAGGATTAGGCTGTCCTCTCCCATCCACCAGCTTTACCGGTGGATGCTCCAGCTTTCTCTCCCTCCTTCCACACTCTCTGCCAGCTCCTCACATTTGCCCCAGTTGTAAACCTACTGTGGAAAAAGCATTTTTCCATGAGTATGTGCCAGCCTTTGAGAGAGAAATTTGATGACTGAGGATTGCCGCAACAAAGGCAATTAGAAGTCTGCTGCATATGCATTAAATAGACTATATAATCCTAAAATGAAGATGTTACTCAGAACAACCCATGAGGATGCTGAGCTAGAGGAAGCATGGCAATAGATAATTTTAAATTCAGCCAAGCTTGAAAGAGGTGTGTTTTCCTCCTTCCATGAAGTTAAGAGCGAGCTATAAAATCCCCTGACTTGAACAAGCAACACTCACTTTCTCTGTGTCGTATCCTTAGTTTTACACCATTTGTCAGAGATCATTTCATTCTTCTTTGGGAGATAACAATTATTAAGCAGCTAAAAAAAAAAAAAAAAAAAAAAAAAAAAAAAAAAAAGAAAAGAAAAGAAAATGTCTACACTATGAGGAAACAGTACCTGTCCACTTCAGTCCTATTTCTGTGGCAGATAACATCACAGTGCCGCCACAGTAAGAAAGCAATAAATCACTGACAAGAAATCAGAGCCACATCTTCTAAATTATTTCACTGATACTATGAAAGTCTGTTTTAATTGAAGATATTGACGGCTTTTCCTGTTAAAGGCCCAAAGATTTAAAGAGCTAAATACTGAAGACACTGTTTTTAAATATTTTCTTGGCTCTCATAGCACTCAGATGACTCACATTTCATGTCTATCACATAGGGTTATTCATGATACCAGAAACTGACACTAAAAAGCAAATTTTCTTTTGGGCAAAGTTATCCCCTACCCTGTAACAGCCAGGTCTGCTGGTAAGGCTTACAGAAACATTAGCACTTTCTACCTTTGCGGAGCCCAAAGGTAGAAGATGAAATTCTGTTTCATCCCACCATCAGGTTCCAGAAATCTCTTTCTATTGGCATGAGAATATGAACTCCACAAAATCCCTGGTGTTTATGGCTGGTGAACTTCAGCTAGAAATAAGGATCCCTCCACAAGTCCACCCATGAGACAAGGTTATCTCAAGCCAAAGACTTTTGTTTCAACAGTGTTAATATCTCAGTTTTCTTTGTCTTCAACCTGAAGGCTTTGCTGAAGTCCATCCGGCTGATATTCAGGACCAGAGTGGGTGAAGGAAGCTTTGGGGGTCTTAACATTCAATCCGTTCATGGGAGGACTGAGAGGTACTGTTGATATTACCAATATTAATATCGGCAAAATGGCATTTATAAAATAATAAATTCAAGCCATAAAGAAGACTTTCTCCATTATGAGAAAGGCCTATGGAGTATCCTGGGGAGCTGAAACACTCACTATCATAGATTTGCACGGCTGAGATTCCCTGCTAAATTCTAGAGAATTATTTTTAAAACCTGAGAGGGAGAGGGTTGGAAACGATAAAGGAAACTGTGATTTCTACATAGTGCTTTTCTTTCCACCTTTTTATATTCGTGTTTCTCCAAGATCCTAAATGTGTGGGACTTTTAACATGAAGACAGAGTTGCTTATTTACCCCTATATTTGCGCTGGCTACAGCCTAACTTCTGAAGGCCATTTTCATAAGAGTTATATCAAAAGCCCATGAAGTTGTATTTTACCCAGATTAGAGACATGTTGTGTTCTTCGCTTACCTTTCTGTTGAAAAGACCCATTTACTTATCCTTCACTGAAGAATGGGATGTGCAGCATTCAACGGTGAGCACTGAAAACCTGATGTAGTTTGTGAGTAAATGAGGTTTCAAAGCCTCTTTTAAATACCTCAGGAATGTTACTAATATCCCAATGCGATGAACACACAAAAGACAGACAGTTTAGCTGCTGCATTTAATATTCAGAGCATATTATAGTGCCTACTATTCTCCTTGTGAAGTGAAACAAAGTGGCTGTGCATGTAAAGGAAGTGGTTAGGTGATTGATTGAATATAGCTAGGAAAAGAAATCATTGAGAATTGGGCTAACAAATGAAAGAAATGATCCAGTGACCAGGACCACAAGTACCTGGTATTCTGACAAAGATCAAGAATTCTGGAATTTGCTTCAAAGTCCTCTGCAATGTTTTGGGCATGCTAGATGTACATTTTGCTGCACTTCCCGCAAATCATATTTTGCTTGTAAAGCAGAAAGACGGAAGAAGAGATTCCCCCGCCATTATTGCTATAGGCTTTATTCGCATAAAGAGAGAGCTGCGAAAGCCAGAATGGGGTCATCAGGCTGATGCGAGAGGAACATGGACCATAGCATGGTGATGTTAAACTCACGTGGGAAAGAGCAGGGTACAGGTCTCGGTTTGTCTCTCTGCTGGTGGCCCTCCGTGGAGCACCTGGACCATCACTGCTGTCCTGCCGTGTTCCTCCCACCCCAACACCAACACCTGCGGAGGAGCCCAATGGGCACCCCGTGCTGGCTCACCTCCATTTCCTACGAGACTATCCTAACACATGTGTTGCACCAGTAGGCTTCTGTACACTGGAGGGACCACTCTGCTCCTTGCTGCATAATACAACACGGCGTACAGGCGTACAGGCCGTGTTGTACAGCCGTACAGGCTGTACAGCCTGAAATCAAAGCACTCTATCGGCTTAAGTAACGAGCGGTCCCAGGTTTGTCCCAGCTTCCCAGCAGCACATACATAGGAGGTTAGGACAGCAGCGACCTCCCTGTACCTCTGAATGTCATCTCCCACTATCGTGCATGGCTAGAGAGTGTAACTCCTTCCCTTACAAAAACCCATCTCATTACCAAGACACTCTGAGCATCAGCAGGTGGCGATACCAAATCTCCAGAACAGCGGCTGGGTGAGGTGTGAATCACAAATACCGCTACTGACATCGGCCCATTTGCACTAATGGATAATAGACACTTAACTTTTCAGCAATTAGGCATCAGCTTACACCTTTCTTTTTCCTGAAACTATTGTGCAGTTTTTATATCAGATACTCTTTGTCTTATGTCAATAGTATAGAAACAGAATTGCTGTAAGGAAAAAAAAACCCCAAACACAACAGCAAATAAGATAGACAAGAAAGATGCAGACTATAAAAAGGCTGGAAAACCTGAGATTCTATTTTACTATAGAGCTATACACACAAACAAAAAATAAATTATTTTTAAAGTTCAGATATTGAACTCAGGAAGAAAATCAAAAGTGCTTTCCCTGCTGTTCTTTTCAATATTCACTTCATGTTTTATTTGGAAGTTAGATTCATCTCCACTCTAAAATGTACTCTACTTTTATCTTAAGTATTGCCATTTCCAAAGGAACAAAGAATATTTCTTATCAGCATCTTCCGGCTGGACTTCCTAATGCATTTGATTTCCAGCTATTAACCCAGGAGCCCTATGTTCACAATCACTTTGTGGTTTTTAAGACCCTACAGGTTTAGAAGTGTATGGACTTTCTTATAAAGATTATTACTTTATTTTATACTTAACAATGTTTGCCAATATCCTCTTGGCTCATGGCTAAAAGATGACTAGAAGATCAGCAAGTCAGACTTCTGCACATCTACGTGTTCCTCTTGCGCTGCTATTTGTTCTCAATGAACCCCTCAAAACACAGAGTTTCAACAGTAGCTCCTACTATTTTAAGGCAGAATGACCACGCTGTTGTCCTCTGCTCATCAGAACATTCTCATGGAATTATTAAAGCATCCTCAAGAAAATAATTGCAAGAATCCTCTGAAACCTTTCTAAAAACTGATTTAGAAGTAATACCCCTTCTTCCAGGGTCTCGTAAATTAGTTGGCCAGGTTCTGTTGTCACATCCACACATGAAATGAGCGGTCTCATTGCACGGATGCTGGTGGAAGTGGGATCCGAACCGAACCAAATGCCTTCAGGGAGGAAATGTTGAGCCATAACAAGAACTGGGTTTCAGGAGCGTAATGCACGAAGACGCCAGCACACAGCCCCAGCTCCTCCTGCTCCTCACAACATCCCCTCAATGCTTTTGTTAGCTTTAGTTAAGATTAGAATATTTCAAGTAAAAGTCAGTAAAGACTGCTTTTCTAGCACAGGCTAATTTATGTCATTTCAAATTATTTACAAAGTTTATAATAAACTTTCAAAATCACACTGCAATGTCTTCTTTCAGCTGGTAAATCACCAGTTTAACAGAATGGTATTCCTTTGATTTTTTAATGAAAATTAGGATCAAATTTGCAAGATTGTTTTGCTATCTAAAATCATAAATGACGGGCTAAACATTTTCATTGAAAACTGCATGTATTATTCTTGCTACATAATTTTATCAGAGTTTTGCAGATAATCCATTTAACATGGATGGGAAATCTGTGTTTAACAAAATAGTCTTCAAATACCAACCTAACGTTTGTGTGTCTGATTTAAATTATATGTAACATTAAATACCTTCCCAAGCACATGGCCCTTTTGCAGCAAAGCACCGCATATATACTTAGCTTTAATCGCACTTCTAGAGCTCTCTGATTTCAATGGGATTTAAGTGTGTGCTTGAAGGTAAGCCTGTGACTAAATGGTTTCTTGTACCGAGCTACTAACTCACATACATAAGCAAGGAGATCTCGAAAGAATACCATGTTTTCCCTTGATCCGAGTAAATTAAGAAAAAAAAAAATTCTTCACAGTATGTTGGATTCAACAAAAAAATGCCCACAAGAAAACGCTCTGTACAGTATCACTCTTATAAAGTATGAATATCCCTGTTGTAAGCAGACTGAACTCATATCAGAAAATACCTTTCTTTTGTAGCGGTTCCTCCCTTGCAGCTCCCAAGGTGCAGGTGTCTGGTCTAAAAAGTATTTCCACACCACGCTCCTGCAGGCTGGATTCAGCCATCAGCTTGGTGCTGGTATTCTTTCCATAAAATACCTTCCTCCGAAGCATTATGCTTTGGCATTATGATTTATTGCTCTCATTTCTAGCAATAAAAAAAAAAAAAGAGGAAATACCATCTTTTTAATTGCCGCCTTCTACTCCTAAACTCAAATATCCATGGACTGAAGCAACTTCGTGTCATAGAAGGTTATTTGTCGATTAACACAAACACACACACACCCCAAACACATGTATTTGTGCTTTGAAGGTGTCTCTGTGTCTCTATTATTTGATACATGGGTTCGGATTAAATTTTGGATTGTTTCCCAAAAAATATCTTCATAATTATTTAGTAAATTTGAGATTCCAGGCAAATCTTAAAATTGGACATCAAGTACCCCCAGGCTTAATTTAGACTGCACATATCGAAACTGGCACAATTCCAATCAGCTTATTAGTTTTATAGATTTGAATTCTCTTGGCATGATATCAGAAATAACACAAAGTTTCACACCTAACAGCATTTCTGGCTAGATATAGTCAATCAAATCATCATTTGCATTTAAAACTGGTATAAAATTCTACATTTTCTAGTTCCAAATCCCTACCTCTGTGCATTTGTGCCTTTTATGCATACCTTGCATGAACTCCCTATGCGCCACCATGTGAGGATTAAGTTTAAATCAATGAGAAAAATATGTGAAACATCTGGAAGCATTCATATTTCTGCAAAAATACTTTATCTGCACAGACCATTATGTTGAAACCACGGGAACAGTAATTTACCTCCACAGCTATAAAGTCTGTATGGTTATAAAATCTTATCAAATAAAAGTGCATTGTCTTGTCTATGGAAATTCTGTAAGCAGTCCATAATTATTTATGATAATTTACTGTTATTACCATTTACAATAGAAAAATAAAGAACATTCTGGGTTAATTACATTATGTCTAATTTACTGTTGCTAAATATAGAGTGGCCTACAATGAATGCTGAACTGTAGGAACTGGAGGTCCAGAAGGGGAAATNATAGATAGATACGGACTGGAAGCAAAGGAAAGTGTAGAGGTAAATTGATCGGCAGCACAGAACACTGGATGCCTAATCAGGAGCCTGCTTCTCTCTGTTTTACTTAAGTGCAACCAGCAAAACAAACTGTATATCCTTTGTAGCACTAAATGAAGCACCGTAACACCCGGCACAACTCTCATTTCAACCTGCCTTCCCCAGGTTGTTCTGACAAAGTATTTTCTCCTCCTCTGGTGCCTTTCTCTCACATTTTTATTCTATACGCAGAGGGGTTTTTTCAATTTATGTGGTTTCTCATAGCTAACAAGGATGTAGCAATTAGATTCATACACAAATTCCTTTTTCTAACAGTACAGGAGTATTAGCAAGTTGGAAACTCGAGTTTGTGTTTATGTTTGATTCCTATTAGGAACTACGTTCAAAGTGAGCCCAAAATTTGTTCCTCAAAATTTTCAGGTGGAAATAAATCTTCTGCTTTCACCTGTGTGTACAGAAAAATCCTCCCAAATCCATACGGCTGGCTCCTCTGCACAGCCTGTGCCTGATTATGAATGGCTTCCCCTGCGCCAGCTGCACTGCTGAAAATATTCTCAGTGTGCTGCCATAAGATTAGTGGACACTTTACCCAGCCTGTGAACTCCAGATAAATCCCAGAACAGCAGCAGGAAGAAAGCAACATAAGCTCAAGCAGAAGGTCTCCATTTATTGGAAATCCACATACTGTATGCTTGAACGGCTCCAGGGTAACAAACTGCTATACCTGCTTCTCCATATATGCAAGATCAGAAAAGCAGATGCTGCCCTGACCTCTATCCATTGCATTTGTGTTGCTCTACTGATCTGTAGTTATTTGTGCCCCAATTATATCGCTACATTTATTATTCCTATTTAATGCGGTTACTTTTGTATGGTTTCTAGATGCGTGGTGTGTCTGGGAAAAAAGCTAGATATGGAGGCTACACATTTTGTCATTTATCAGGGTTTCCAGTTCATATGTTCCCATCATAGAAAGCTGAAATTTCTGCTTTTAGCAGTTATACAGGTCATAACCTGCCTGGCCATGTCACCTGGCTGAGACCTACTGTCAGCGTGGCTGGTCTCCGCCGCCAGCCCAAAGGCAGACCAGGGTAAAGCCCAGATCTTCCTGGCAGCACTAAAACTTACACACAGCCTAGGCACGCTGCAGAAGCTCTGTGCTGAGGTCAAAGATGTGGACAGTTTTGGGGAATCCTTCACCAGAAAGAAAACCAGCCTGGCTTGGATGAGGGTGTTTTGCTGTCAAGGTTTCTAAGGGTAATAGAGGCTCTCCTGTATTCCCAAGGTTTTGCATCATTGCGCTGCCACGAAAAGATACACCAAGCATGGGGAAAAGCTTCAGCACTGAATCTCCTCCAGTGCTGGCATCTGCCAGGCCCTGGGAATGCCACCCAGCAGGGTCCAGGCGTGAGATGCAACCCGAGCAGCCCCAGGGCATTGACAACACCACCCCTAACCATCCCTCAGATATCCCTGGGTGGTTTCAGAGCAATCCTGATGAAGGCAGTGACAAGCTAAAGCCCCAAGGGATCCCTCGGCAGAGAAAGGACACTCTCTCCTGTCTTCTCTGTCTCTTGGCAAGACATGTCATCTCACAGGGAGCAAGTGGCCCCTCGAGGGCAAGGGTGCAGAAGGCCACCATGAGGACCAGCAAGGAGTTATAGATGGAAAATGTCTGACTTCAGCAACAGCTTCCAGTGGTCTGCATAAATCAGACAGAACCTAAAAAAGACCCAGCTTTGTGGTATTTTCCAAATCTGGCTCATAATGAGGTACCTACTCCGGGTCTACACCATAGGCAATGTGGGCTTAGTTTGACAAACTTTATGGCTCAACAGATGCTTCTTGCAGGTAAAAAGGTAACTTAGCCTCCTCCCTGCCTTTCTTGTAGGGAGTATGGAAATGCAGAGTTGAGCCCAATGTTTAAAACAGTTTAACTGTAAAAAGAAAGAAATTAATAAAAATGGGAACACATTTCATGTGCTCATTTGTAGAGTTTTACTTACAGAATCTATTTTAAGCCAAGATACAGTTTGAGGTTTACAGTTATTTGTGGACCATGCCTTAAGGAAAAACTCTTCACTAATAGACATGGAAATTAATTGAGGTTTATATTTTTTTCACTAAAACTCTAATTTTTTCCTCACTATTTTTAGCTAAAGATGAAACAGCAGACTGTTAGAAGAAATAAAAGTGCATAAGCAAGAAAGATTGCTTTGTGAAAGGACTAGTTCTACCTAGTGATGGAGGATTTATCAAAGCTTGGGACTCTGGGAGTAGATATCAACAGATACGTATCCTGAGTAGGCAAAAGAAAAATTATTAAATTTACAGCATTTGATGAAGTGCACACTGAAAATGAGGAGATGTAAGGAAGATTCTTCTTGCAGCCTGCCAGATGAGACTTTTTGTGGTCTCCACATACACATCAGCAGGACAGCTCATCATGGCTGAACTCAACTTTTTGAACTCCTCCTGACCCTTTAATTAGGGAAATAGTTTGCAGTCAGCACTGAGTCTGATTTGAGTTCTACTTTGGAGAGACTATTATTTACTTTCCCTACTAGGAACACATGATTCCCACAGCATTCCCACTTTTTCAGCCATCCTGCAGGGATGTACACAAAGGGCTGTGCACTGAAAAACTGTGAATATCACAGCGCGCAAGATTAGATCCGTGTTTTTCTCCTCTCTTTTCATTTTTCTGCAGCTTAATAAACAGTCCTGTGTCTTGTTTGTTTTCCATGACCTCCTTCCTGACTATTCCTCTCTTTCTTATATTATTTAGGGCACATATAAAATGTGCATAGACCACACACTAAATGTTGCTTTTTTAAAATAGCCTAGCATCCAAATACCAGAGTCTAATAGGGCATCTATTGGTACCCTAAGATAGACACTTGCTGAAATCAAGCCTGCTATTTCACTACCATTTCTTGGTTTTCCTAACAATTGGTTAGGATGATTAAAAACTATTCACTCTGTATTAATGGAGGTAGACTGTTCCTAAGAAAATATGTGTCATGGAAAATCTCCCTGAAGCATGGATTCAGCTCTCTCAACTGTTGACTGAAGCAAGACCCATAGGAATCCTTGTTGGTTAAAAAAAATGACCAGCATCCCTGTTATTAATCCTAATGGCAATGATATCAGATAATTTTATGATCTCCTTTCACAGATCCCCAAGAGATTCAGCTGACCTTTGAAAATGTACCAAGTTCAAAACCACACTTATGGAAAATAACAATTTCACTCTGATGGACCAGACTGTATTTTTTTTAATCCAACACGCGTGAAGAATGTTTTTATACCATTCATCCCTGACTAGTGCCAGAGATGAGCAAATGCACGTAAGCCCCTGTGCCAGCCATCTGTTGAGTAAAGCCCAGTGCCAGCTGCTTATCGTGGGCTGCAGGTAAGAACAGGGCTGTAGGAAAGTCAACGGGAAGTTTATGCCCATTTAAAGAGTTTAGGTAGGGATTCATAAAGAAAACCATCTTCTAAACACAGTAATACACAGTAATGTGGTTTGGAGCATAGCATTTGCCGAAGAACTGAAGCTTTTTTTTTTTTTTTTTATGCTGTGTTTAGTCTGCCAGGAAAACTGCATTGCATATCTTCATTTGGATATTTTTGTAATATAGATGACTCAAACCTTGCTCTCTTTACGTCTTAGAATACAAGTTTTTTGCAAGACATTCAAATAAGCTCACTGAGACCTTCCTTTCATGGGAACAGAATCAATACCTATGTAAGTCAAATGGCTGCCTTTCCATTTACTTCCATGTTGAATCAGGTCTTAACTAGGTCTTTCATAACCCTGGATGGCACTCAGGCCTTTGCGGCTCATCTCCCAGGTAATTCTGCAGTATTCAAATAGTAGTAGCTCCATCAACTTTGAATTATTCCACACTACTTCTCAAGATGACTCTTTTTTATTATTATTTTTAAGCCAGGCCAGGAGTGAATGGAAGAACAGGGAGCGGTGTTTGTAGATTCAGTGAGCTGCCAGTTTGGGATATGTGGGGCTTATTTTCAGGACAAACAGGTACATAAAGCCAGCAAAGAGTGTCCCCTCTTCCACAGCCTGGCCTAATCTCTTTGGGGATATTTCTGTACTACAGGTATAAGAAGTGCTCCTGCTGCATTATTCAGCTGAGAAGTTTCCACCACAGAGGAATGCTTTATCCATGCTCTATCACTTAACTTTCTTCTGATTCTGATACAACTACAACCCTGAAAATAGATAATGTCTTAACATTGCAAACTATCTGGAAAAGTTTTCAGCAAAAGCCTTGCAGATAAGATATCTGAAATCTGTCCCTGGCCAGAATTGATTTGATTTCACGATCAGTAAGACACAAATCCCCTGGGACATTCAGCTGATGTTCATGCTCCTTTCCCATATTCTTAAAATTAAGATCAACCCTCAATCACAGAATCCAAAGAAATGAGCTTGCTGATTTTAAGCCTCTTTCCAGATGCCCAGCTCATCAAAGGCACTCATTCACAGCATACCTATATTACTCAAGTTCAAGTTTATATTTTTTGTAGACCTTTACAATATCCCTGATGTCCTGGCTGAAAGTCCACTGCCTCTATCCTGCTGTACTACTTGAATGGTCATGTGTAGTGTGCTCTGTCCATCTCCTAAATACTAAAATTGCATGATTTAACATATGTCAGTTCAACCATTGTGTGCATGAAAACACACATTCTTTACCAATATAAGAACAGAGAGATTTAAAAAAAAAAAAAAAAATTATGTATAGCTTTATAATTATCTTCATTAGAAATACTTCATATTTTGATTTTAGCAAATTCAGTTTTTCTTAGCTGTTTCCCATGGCAATTATATTCTGGTTGTAAAGACGACTGCTACTTGGGTGGGTGAATCATATCTTCTGTGAAGACACCGACTACCACATCCATTAGGATTTCCTATTTTAAAATAATCTTGTAAACAAAATATTTTAAACAACCAGTTGCAGCAACCTGCTTGTTTTTTACTGGGTCAAAGTAATTTCCTTTACTAAAAATTGCTGCTAAAGTGGGCTTCACTCCCTGTATAAATGATACAGCTATTGACAGAGACCTGTGCACATTTGAAAATTAAATGTTATAAAATTGAAGCAATCAAAATAACACATCAATCACATTAAGATGTTAATTAGCAGATCCTGGTATTTGCAGGCTTACATTTTGATGGCATAAAAAGGTAAAAGGATCAGATAATAAATGTTATATAATATAATGCTTGAAGCGTAGATTCAAGGTGATTTATATTTTTGTCACGTTTAAAAACTTCAGGAATGATCCATCCGTTAAAAACCTCATAATAAGTGTGACTTTATTGATTTAAAGGAAACAAGTTCAGAGATATCAAAAACTGCCTCCTTATTCTCGACATTTGCTAGCCCTTTCCAAAAGACACACATTAATGTAGGTCTGTCCTATTCATACATGCTCTCTGGGCTTTTTGGTTTGTTTTTTTTTTTCCTTTGGTTTATCAGCTTGCATAGGGGTTATTTTAGATATCTGATTTTACAAGACAACCGATGTAAAAGATATACATCTTCTGTGGTTTTCCCCAACATATAATTAGACCAGCAAGGGTCTAGGTCTTACAACAAAGCCTTAAAAATGATAACTTGGTTCCCAGTATGTGACTGAGAGATTTAAATCTTCTCTTGAGGGAGAGTGGAAACTACCAGTCCAGATATTTGAAGATGAACAGCATGAAAATACACCAAATTCACTGAGGTAAGGTACCAGAATTGTGCTGTTATTAATTTTAAAGCCTGCAAGGGGACTCCTATAAAGATAAATTCAGGACAAAAGAGTCCAGCTATCTAACTTTTACAGGTCAGGAAAGCTTTCTTTGAGAGGCAAGGGGAGGATTATAGATGTGTCTCAAAAAAAAAAAAAAAAGAGCTGAAGACTCAGAAGTTTTGGAAACAATTTTTTTTTCTTATTATTTTGCTCTTGCTGTTATTTTCCCTGTTGCTTTTCCTTATTAATTTTTAATTGGCAAGACCAGATTCTTGTGCAAAAAGAATCTAGGTTTCTTCCCAGTTCTTCTAAAACTTTCTTGTCCAGAAAGGAGGGAAGAGAAGGCAACTCCTATAGGGACTGTCCCAGGCCACAGCGAGAGTAGGGTGGAAACCGAAGTGGGATGGGTCTTCAACTGCATGTTGCCAGAATCTAGTCCTGTGATAGCATTGCCACTGGGAAGGAAATTGTTTGTGCAATGAAAAAGCTATATACTGCATGCAGAGTACCTGTGAAGACAGCAAGAATCAAATTTGGCAGATGGGATCCTGCCCTGCACTGGCATTGTATAGTGGGCTCTTGCCCCATTTGTTTTGTAGGATTACAAATTCCACTTAGGCTAAGCCAAAAAGCTGCAGTAACTGCAAAACATATCAATAATTATCCCCTGCTGCTATCCCAGAAGTCAGCGAATTTTCTGAGTTCAGTCTATTACCCACAATGCTTCAATAAAATTCACTAACAATGTATATTCTGCAATTGAAATAGGTCACTCCATAGGAACTATAAGTTCAGCCATTTTCAAAGTCATATTTGATATAGTTGGGCTATTAGGTGCTATTGCACGAGCTTGACAATTTTTGTTCTCCAATTAAAAAGTAGAACTAGCTTCATCCACGTTTCAAGGATCGCCTTAAAACATAAAAGCTGCCCACTAGCTGTCTAGGCAGAGCATGATTCAGAAATACACATTAAGAATCTATTTTGGACTTTCTGCTCACGTTCACTGATACAGAAGATTGATGAGTTGTGTGACATGCCATGCTTTTCATCACGACGGTGACAATATTTTCTTTTTCACGTGACTCCTTGTGTTTGTCCCAGTCAAATTTCAGGTAGCAAATAATTAATTCAGTCCCAATATCTGACACACAAAACAGATGTTTTTCAGAAGGAATTCAGTTTGTTGCAATGAAGTAAGTCTTTTTGTTCATTTCTGGGAAATAGCCTAAATATTATTTGACGTAACATATATTGTCTGACATAATCCTTCAAGATCAAAGGCTGCTTGGCCAGAAGAGTTGTCCTATAAAGGATTCATTTATATATCTCTTGTGGCCGTTGTGATTCAGCGATTCCAAGGCGGTATTTTCACGCAGTGTTAGAGTATCTCGTCAAACCTACTCTCTTGCGTTCTTTCAGACCGAAGCATAAGTGCACACCGTGGTGGGTGCCTGTTGGAGGAAAGCCTCCTTCACTTTCCTCTGCAATGTGCTCTGAAGAAATTTCCTAGTACATAATTCAGGTGAAAGGACTGTGACTAGCAAGATTTTTAGCTGCCAGGAGACCTGCCTTCAGTTGTTTCCCATATATCTCACTGTACAAGATTTCTGGGGTAGAATCTAATCCGTACCTTGTACACGTGCAATCAGTGTGCTTTAGCAACTTTTATAATTGACAAAAATACACCTAACTACTTGTAAGCTTGTGTTACTTATGATGGCACAAAGGAGGACATTCTGCTCCCTTCATCTTTCCGTGTAATAATTCAACTATACAATGAACAACAACAATGTCCATGATAAGTTTATCTCTGTATTTTATATACTGCTATATAAAAAATCAACTTTTCTAGTTATCATCTTAGTTTGAACACACTCTAAAAACCTCAGCTTCAGGCTCAGCTTTTATCTGTTCTTCAGAGATCTCTGGCTTGACTCTTGAACTCCTGTTCACTTCTATTCAGACAAGGGGCAATATTTCTACTGACTACCATGGGAAAAGGATTGGGCCATTTACTGTGTATTTGACATAGAAAAGCAGACTAATTGAAGTCAAAATGGTTTTAGAGGTCTAGCTAGGTTGATTTTAATAAGGATTTTTAAAGCTGTCATACTTCTTATGTTTTTTTTTCTCTGGGAATTTTTTCCTTAACAACGATGTGAGTTATAAAATGTTCAACCACTCTTTTGTGTTTTCTCAATACCATAGAATCCATGCACCTCACAAATTCTAAAAATAAATACAAATGAAAGCCAAGCCTTTTCTCTTTCCTTTCTTTAATCACACCTCTCCACGAGTAGGGAGTGCACTTTGCCCAGCTGAATTTTCTTTCACTCAAAACTTCAGGAAAAGCAAACATTAATGAAGATGCAATCTCCATTGCAAAGCGAACTTACTTTGAAATTCAAGCGACTATTGTGGTGGGTTGACCCTGGCTGGATGCCAGGTGCCCACCAAAGCCGCTCTATCGCTCCCCTCCTCAGCTGCACAGGGGAGAGAAAATATAACAAAAGGCTCATGGGTCGAGATAAGGACAAGGAGAGATGATGCACCAATTATTCTCATGGGCAAAACAGTTGGGGAAATTAGTTTAATTTATTACCAGTCAAATCAGAGTAGGGGAACGAGAAATAAAACCCAATCTTAAAAGCACCTTCCCCCACCCATCCCTTCTTCCGAGGCTCAACTTCACTCCCAATTTTTCTACCTGCACCCGAGCGGCACAGGGGGGACGGGAAATGGGGGCTGCAGTCAGTCCATCACACATCGTCTCTGCCGCTCTTTCCTCCTCAGGGGAGGACTCCTCACATTCCCGCCCTGCTCCAGCANAGACATTTTTTCAGATCTGTTTTGCTGTAGCAATGCAGCTTTTAAATGGCATCAATGGCAACCGTTCAATAACTGAAATTACAGCAGCCAAATTATATTCTGATAATTGTAAAATTAAGTTGTGTCACTGTTTCAAGAGGGTGTTTACCCCTGGGAAGAGGGCTGAGCCAGGTATAGGCATCCTAGACCACCTTTCATTTAGCAGTATATATTAGTTTGATTAAAGCTAATAAAGCACAAAGAGATTTAGCAAATGGAACTAATGTTTAGAGATAATTTCAGTTGGAATAAATGAACAAGAGATGTGGAGAAGTAATTACAGGAATTTGCTAAAGACCTCTAGGGTGAAACGCACATGACCACAGCACAATGTATGAAGAAACAGAATGAGAAACAAAACATAGTTAACAATAGGATACTTCAATTATCCAGAAGTAAATTGGGAACAGCCTGTGGTAATACTGCCAGTATGTTTCTAACAACGCAGAGCTCCTGCAGCATTGTTAGAGAACCAGTTGGTAAGCAGGCTGCAAGAGGTTGGAGAAAAATAAGTGAGCTAAGTGTTATTAGAGGGCGTCTGCCATTCTGCTGTTCACAGTGCTCCGTGCCGCACAGCTGGAGCAGCTCCTTTGGTTGACTGAGGTGTCACCCAACGCCAACACTCATCCAGTCAAGGGTGGACTGAAGAGGACCTCCTGCACCTTAGATATTTTTTTAAAATTTTGTTCTGTATAGTTCTAGAGTGATTTTTAGAAAGTTGAATAATAATAAACAGAAGGGGGTTATGCTGTAAAGCAAGGTACTTATTAGCATTTTACTCCTCTTTGGAGTAAAGCTGATCTGGATTACAGTACGGTGGTACTTGTTTGCTCTGATGAACTCTGACTTTGAAAGACTCTGACAGAACTTAGCTGCACTCTTTTAATCTAAGAGTATAACCTGTAATCAATAAGAAAGGCTTTTAAAATCATCAATAATTTATTCAAAATTATTCAGTTTTTCAGCCTTCCAGGAACACTGTTTCTGATTCAATGTAATTTCAGCATAAATAACATGTTAATTTTACCCTTCTCCAACTATAATGTTGTTGCTGCAATATGAATTAATACTGAAAAGCTACAATTCATTCTGTTGTATAAAATATTAAAGGACTGGTAGATGCTATATCGTTGTCGTCATGCATATGCCAGTTTGAAGCTAAGCGATTTCTGTGGCAGGTATAGATGGCATACAGCAGGTCTCAGCACACCAGTGCAGATAGCCTGAAGGAAGGATCTCAGTGCATATTTTGCAGAACCTGGGCTATGGAAAATGCTGCTCGCATCTGGAAAGCGATTGTGTGAAAGTGTGGACACAGAGTTTTATGTGCACTGTCTCTCAGTGATTCCTGTGCGGATGTGTTCAATTTATAATTCAAGGTTGTTTCTTCAACAGCCAGACCCAGCAAATTCATCCTAAGATCTGAGATTCAACCCGGGTTTACTCGTTCCTTCCTTCTTTCCTTCCATCCTTCTTTCCATCCCAATTTCAGTCTTTCATTTCACTGTTTGATCTAGACTAACAAAGATACAGATGTATTTTTATACCCTAAAGAAAACTATATGTTTCCACCCACACTCAGAGGTGACGAGTCTACAGCTGATGTGCTTAATTTACAAAGCAGAACCAGATTGCACCCATTCTCCTCAGAACATACGTATCCTCAACGTAACAAGGAAGCACTGCAATTTTCCTGCATGTAGGAAATTTCTGTAGATCCAGCATTACTTTAGGTAGATTTCTTTGTCATTTCAAAATAGATGTTTTAGCAGATATCATGGGACTACTTTTTAAAAAGCATAAAAAAAACATATTCTGTACTTAGTAAAGACTTGATTAAAAGTATAAGGGAATAACACTACTAGTTAATTGGAAAAATGCTGTATGAACACACACCTGGAAGGTGACATCCACAACAGAGGTGGTGAGGTATTGGCATTAAAAGCACAAAATTGCTTGCATGGACACTGAGAAGACAAATGTCTTAGTGGTAAGAGGACTGTATTCTGAACAAGAAGCACAACTTCTTATGGCTGCCTCTGTTTCCCGTTGTAGCACTGGCCTGATCTGATGCCATTTTACCTTAAGATTGGATTTTCACCCTGTCCCTCAGCTAAGCTTAGAAACATATTGATGGGACACAGCATTTCGAGGCAAGCACAACTTCTGCGTACACCCTGTGGGACGTCACCCTCAGTTTGGTGACGCCGAACCTCAACACGTTCAATGGGGCTGTGCAGCCCTAAGCAAGAACTGAAATGCCATTTCCATTCATAATAGAAATAAGACTCCTCTGCCCACCCTGCTGGACATTGTGGAGAATGACCATTCATTTTATTCTTGTTTTGCTGTTAATGGTGGTTTAACATGTGCAAGAAACCTCTTACACTGCTTGCTAGATTTGAGCTCAGTGAACACCTGCAAAGCCCTAACTACAAAAACAGCTTACACGGTGATACTCCCTGCACAATCACAGCTCATTCTGTGCTGCTAATTCACATGAAGGGCAGAGGTCAGGAGTCTTTAAGGTTCAACACATAAAATAATAAACAAAAATTAGCATAGAAAACAATACCTGCATATTTTCATTTCCCAGTGGTGATAATGAAAACACTGTTACATGTAAAAGGTGATTTTTTTGTTTTTAACTTGCCATTGTCTTCTTGGTTTGCTTTAACCCGCAAAACTTCCCATCAGATTCCCTTATTATTCTCTCTTGTGTGGATCACACAATTAAGTGATAAAGCCATGTTTTTGACATCTGTCTGATTTCCATGACAACAGATTATGAAACCAGGTGTAGCAAGCATGTGAGACGAAAACTAAGTAAAATGAAGAAGCTAAATGAAGACTTAATCAATATGAAGAACAGTAACAAAGGGTGGGAAGGAAGAACATAACAAACATATTTCCTTTATAGGAGGAATGTGTTTTACTATTTGCTCTCCCCTATGCAAACATTATAGGATATAAGAATAACCTGTACTCATTAGGGAAAGGCAACATTAGTAGATTTAAAGGAGAAAAGAGCCCTGGTCTAGCTTGTGGCCCTCACTAAGCAGG
Source organism: Scopus umbretta (assembly GCA_013400535.1). Classification (NCBI taxonomy): domain Eukaryota; kingdom Metazoa; phylum Chordata; class Aves; order Pelecaniformes; family Scopidae; genus Scopus; species Scopus umbretta. The sequence continues at coordinate 23,957 of VZTL01004523.1, forward strand.
TCGTGGGTCCTTCCCTGCAGGAAGGAGAGCGGTGCTGAGGGTAACACCCTGCCTTGCCATCCAGCCAACACCAGCTCGCCAAGTTGAGCAACACCAGAGGACCATGACCAGCACACCTATATGTCAACCACCGAATACTATTCCTTTTTTCTCTTCCTCTTATGAAAAACATGACCTATAAGGAAAGTTGGAAGGAATATGAGCTATTTTGTCAGGACAAAACAGCCTGAAGGGACATACAAGTTTCAAATGCTTAAAAGGTCACTTGAGGGAAGAGAATAGGCTGATTTCCATGCCTACTGTGAATAGGACAAAGAAATAATGAATCCAGATTGCAGTAAGAGATACATAAGTTTTTAAGAAAAAAATCTTCGTAATAGTTCAGAAAGGTGATGGCTGCAAAAAAAAATACTAAGGGAAGCTACGGACTTTCCATAATGGGGGACAAGAACAGGTCAGAGAAGCATCTGTCAAGGCTGGTTCAGGGAGAGCTAGTCCTCTCTGGGAGTGGGAAAGGACTGTACGGTCTTTCTGAATCTCCTCAAGTGCAATTTTCTACTGTGCTCAGACCGCAAACATTGAAAACTCTTTAATTCCTTAGCCTAAGTGATTTCAGCTTCAGTAGTTTGCTTGTACCACTTGCTTAAGTTCATAAACTATGTCATAACAGGCTAAGCTGGACATCTTGAAGTACAACCAAAAGAGGCAAGCAAAGGAAATAACTGTAATCCATGGTATTTTGAAAAGAAGAGGCATAAATAAGTTTTAAAGCCATGAGCACATAGAGAAAGAAATCATGGGAAGAGACCTGACTGATTGAGCAAAGAACTGGTATTTAGACGTCGCGTTAGTATTTCCAAAGGCAGGCATTGAATAATAATGGGAAGACAGATGTTACCTGATTTCTGAGGGATGTCTTTTATCCATTTTAGTGAAGTAATTCCAAATACACCTGGATTTCCTTCAGGAATTTTCTTTCCACAGGTGAGGAGGTCACTTAGGAGGACTGGAAAACAGCTCCGGCAAGTGTAATTCATTGACTTGGCTTGCAGTGAGAATAGCTCTGAGCTCGTGGCTGGGAGAGCGGTCAGGGAGAAATACATGTGAATTTTGAAACATTTGTCAATAGCGGTAGGAGTTCAATTTGGCACAGGCAAGGGGCATAATAATGGTAGAGTTACTTTGGGGTCTTTGTACGTTACAATATAAATCTTACAGTAGCTTAATTTGTGTTCATTTTATGTGTGAAACATTAATAGATTTTTAATATACTGGCACTAGATAAAATGAACTGCAGCAACATCAAAAAGAAAAATTGACATTGCACAGTACACAAGGAAATATACTTATGGCATTTTACACTGCTCTGGTAAGTTGTGTGAGAGGTCAGTATAGGTGAAACACAGGTTACACAGCCTTGAAGATTTGTTAGCTGTAGTAAATAATTGTTATTGGACTAGAGACAAAAAAAGTGTGGGGATATGCGCAGCTTGCTGCAACTGCAACACTACAGGGTTCCCAAAGTGTGCAAAAATCAGGCTACACTGGCTAGATTAATTCTATATCTAGAATTCAATCTAGATTAATTCTAAACCTATTATTTTCTATATTATGTTGTTATTATTATAACTGACTGGGCAGTTACAACCACCAGCTGAGCCCACTCGTCTTTATTTATTTTAATGGCCTCAAATCACACAGGGTGTTGGAAATGGTGAATGACCTACCTGGAACCTCATGTAAACATTGCCCATAGCCATCCCTCAGTAAATTGAAAGATGTGGACTTTTTCTGCATAGGGAGATGTTTGCTCATGTAGTATTAAAATCTATAGCATGCGCTGAACCAAATTAGAGAAGGTAAAAAGCTGAATACTGAAGCACTGGACTTAGGCAGTTTCCATTAACAGGGCTTTCTGCCCTGTGCAGGAAATACAAAACAGATCCAGTGCAATTAGTTAGCCATGTTCTAGACATAGTCTTGTACTGGATACGTAAAGAAGGGCTTTCTCTATGCCTCTGCTTCTATCATTGTCATCAGTGCACCCATAAATTTTTTACACTTTGTGGCTGCAAGCTCTACTTTCTTGTTTTATATGTTTGCCCAATAGCTACTGCAATCAACTCTTCATCTTGAGGATTAATATTGAAATATTAAAATGCTGAGATTCTCTTCTCTGACTCCCGTCAATGAGCTGCTCCTGTGTGCACCGGAGGAGGAACCAGCCTTCCACAGGAACAAATCCATTCAACAGGGTTAACAGTAAGCTTCAACATTATTTTGGGTAGCTGGTGTTTTTCATGCAAACTGCATCACAAATGTTATATGGAGTTATAAAGTTAATATAAAAAGCAGATGGAGAGAAATTAAAAGAAATAGTCAAGGGAGAAGAGATGAGATATAAAAATAGATGGAACTGGTGAAGCATGGAAGTTGCAGAAAAACTGTTCCAGATGCCAGGAGCTACTCCAGAGAGGAGTCTCGCCCCAGCAACGGGGAGCGGTATGAAAGGACACGGAGCAGTTTAAGGGATAAAGGGAAGAATATGCAAAAAGCCTTTAATGTTTGCCTCCAAAAATAAGCATATACTGTGTTGAATTCCTCGTTTCTTGCAAGTTATGTAACAAACTTAAAAGCAGCAAATATATTTACCCTCAATATCAGCAGTTAGACAAAATTACACACCTTATTTATTAATATCCTATCTAGAAAGTATAGAAAGATATTTGTCATTTGAAAATAGCGAGCAAAAGCAGAAGAGTGTATGTACATATGTTATGGCATACATACTTTATTTTCCACCCATAGAAACTCATTAAAGTACTGTTTGCTTAATTTATTAAAGGTCTTAGCACATGCCCAAGTTTATCTCATAATCCACTTATTATTTGGCCAACTCTGGGATTCAAATAGTGTGGATGCATTAGTTTCTGCTTTACATCATGTTGACTAGCAGCTCCTCCTGTGTGAAACACTCTCACTGCAGCACTTCTGGATGGAAAAATACGACTCTATGCTTTCATATAAATATTAATTACATTATACTTTTTTCTTTTTGATACAATGGTGTCTAACCAAAGCCACCTCAAGAGGTAAATCCATAAACCCACAGGGAGCAAAGCCTGACATAATAGAGATATGTGTACACACACACACATGCACACACACTTCCAATCCTCCTTTCTAAGGTAAGTGGCCAAGAGGGGTAGAGTCGGAAAACGTGTCATTTTGCTATAACCTCGTTGACCACACTTATGAATATCACTTTATTAGAAGGAGCAGGTGTTGTCTTAAACCCTCGAAGTATCTCTGATAAGGAGCATTGTCTTTCTGAATTTGCCAGCAAATATTATCTAATACTTCAATCTTATTGTTACATACAACTCCACAAAACAGCATTTCTCTCCTTCAAACAATGAGTCATTAGTCTTTGCAATGTTGCTTGTGTTCTTAGGACTGTCTCTGTCGCAACGTGAGCCAAGTCAGTCTTATTTGGTTTACAAATATTTTTACTCGTACAGTCTATGTTTTGTCTTTCATTCAAGTGTTTGCAACCTTTGTCACAACCCACAGTGATCACTGGTACAGATATCCTGACTTGAATTGTTCATTTCTAGACTGAAATGTGTTACTTTCCGTGGGAGCCAAATTGTTTCCCAAAAGACTTTTTAGGCTGGAGAGGCTCTCTATAGCAGCATCCCAGTCAATACAAAAGCTTAGACAAAGTAAGAATATAGCAATTAGACGACATTTGCGGCCATTACCATCAAAGTACAGTATATTAATGATGTTATACAGAACTATTTCCCAGTATTTCCTTAGAAACTCTTGTTGGGTCTACCCATAAATGTCTCATAAAAGCTATAAATATTCAAGAAAGGAAGTCAGTTACATATAAAGACCTCTAATAGGCACTATGAATGAATTCTGAACCGTATAATAGCCAGGCACCTGTGAAAAATAGCGAGAGGATGTGATCTATACATTATATATGAGGCACTTTGCTACAGCTGCAAAGATTTCTAGTTATTCAGTGAAGCTAGAAAATTAAAACAAGAGCATATAACAAAAATGCCATTTGAATTAGGTCTTGTATGGTGTTGCTTCTTACTCAGAGATCATTATAATAATTAGTTTTGCACAAAATAGATTTATAAAAGCTCATAAATTCAAGTAATATGCAAATTCAGATTTCTTGTATTTATTTAACTTTCTACAAGCTACTTGAAATGTTTTTGTGATCAAAGTAAATGAATAATTCCAAGAAAATGCAACAGGCAGAGTTGGACACTGACATGTCACTGAGATATATTTCAGTTATGTTGTGTTTATTTTCAATACACAGCAAATAAAATCATGGCAATTTTGATGCTTAAAAATTTTACTGAACTCTTAGGTTTTCTCTCTCCTTCCTCCCTTCATTCTTTTTCTTTTAATCAGCAGCAGAAGTGAAACTTGCTTCAGGTCCTTGGTCACATTGACATCAATAAATATTTGTCACGGGCATGGAGGAAAGCAATTCGTAGCTGCAAAACGCATCGGGAAGGGTCTGCCATTTCAGGTGGAGCTGTCTGACATAGTCTTCAGATTTACAGGAGACTCGTTCAGAGGGCCTGAACCCACACAGCCTTTTTGAGGCTAATGGACCAACAGTAAATCACACCAACGCAAAATCCGGCATCTTCACTCGTGACTGTCCTCAGCGTAAGATTTGCAAGTGATGGACCGCCCAGTGCAAACTCTTTGCCCAGGCGCTGTATTTCATTGCACAGGGGCTCTGCGCTTCAGGAATGGTATTAAACAAACAAAGGGATGATCTCTCCTGTCAGGCTGGTGGTGTTACAGCTTGCTGCTTCTCTGACACACCAGGCAGCAGGCGTCCTAACTGCCCAGCTCAGGTGGGTGAAGGCATCTGAGTCAGCCTATGCGTGAACCCCAAGTGATCCCACCACCACACTGCTGTCAGGTGGAAAAGGCAGTTATGAGAAAATCTGTTCACAACTCTGCAACAGGATTCCATCAGTGAGAATAAAATTTCAACAAAAAATCAGAGAAGCACCGGAAGATTTCTTGTTTCTCTGATCATTTCTGTTAAAGCCTGACACGACATCTCTTTAAGATGCTTTTGTCACTCGTGTTACATGGTAGACTTGAGAAACTTGAGATGTCTTTGTGTTTGTACCAGTAACCAGACAAAAGAAAGGTTCCTTCACCACACAGCAGTTTTATAGCTGTGTGATACACAACCCCTTCTTCACTCTGTGTGATTGATGTCTGTCTTTTTGGAAACACCGTTCCTGTCATTTCTCTTGAAGATATTCTTGTGCACCTCTTACTACACCTGAGCATTGTATGAGTGGGAGAAAAGCTACATCTGTGCCTGAGCACCCCCAGAATTCAATACTTCAGCTTCAATGAGCTGAAGTCCACCATCTGCTATGGAGCCTTCCATTTCCTGCAAATTGCTGGAATAGTCTTATTAACTTGTATTTTCAGCCTTTCTCATCTGTCAGTTTGTAATTTTCAGAGAGGAGATGGATATCACATTTACATGCTTTGGAGGTTTACGAAAATAATGTACCAGCACTTGGAAACATATGCCACAACTAGAGGTCACAAACATAAGTGTTTGTTTGAATACTACTTAATGAATGCCTGTTCTCGCAAAATAAAAAATTAAAGAATGCATTTACTGATGGCAAATGCTGTTATGACCTTTAGGTACTGGAGGGTAATATAACAGGCTATGAACACAGCATTGTTAAAAACGTTCTGTAAAATATTTGTATTGCAGGAAGGAATAGCTGTATGTAAAAGTCCTTGAGGTTTTGGCTGTTGAGATACTTTCCAAAATATCAGCTATGTTTCACCGTTTGGGAATGAAACACTTACTTTCATTAATGCTCCAACTTGTGGGTCTGCATGGTCACGAGTTACCTGTGAAAACGACCTCGGATCAGGAAAAAAGTTTTCACTTTCAATGCACCTCAATATTTTTCACAGTTTCGCTTTTATATATGCCTCAGCAACTGGGAGTGGTCCCTTAGCTATTCTTGCTCTTTTTTTCCTTAATAGATTGTCCATCTGTCTTCCTCCAAACCTAAGCAGCAAGAGATGCTGCAGTAAAACCTGTTGCCACCAGACTCTTCTTCAACCACAGAAGCACAGCTTTCCCCCAGGGATGATCCCCTCTGGAGAAAGAAAAAAAAA
>VZTL01004523.1:34700-75955 GCA_013400535.1 Scopus umbretta
GTTTTTTTGTGGGGGGGGGGGGGGGGGGGAAGTTAAAACTTTTTCTTCCTCAAATAATTTGCTCTAGTCCTAGAAATTATTTGAAAGACTCAAATATTTTTCTTTTTTCCCCCCTTGAAAACTTCCATCCAGTTTCATTGCTTAGGTAGGTAATACCACAAATACAGATGGCATTTACCCTTGCCTTGTTTCCTCCCAATCTGTTCTCTTCTTTGGGTTAATACTTTCTCCCACTCTGCTCTTCTATTTCAACATAACGTGTTTAAAAATAAAATGGCAGATTTCACTCTGCATTTCCTCTATTTCTTCACATTTATATTTTGACTCCATTACCTTTGGCTCACCTCATCTGCCTACGATGAAAGCTTTTTTTGTTTGTTTGTCTGATTTTCTATGTAACTTTTCCTAGAACTCAGAGAAAGCAGTTATGAAAGTTATCCTTTAATGCCTTTCAATCCAATTCATTATTTTGTAAAGAATTTTGTTCTTTATAATTTTATAACTGATCTTCAAATAGAAGACAAGTGAGGGGTTGGGCAGGGGGGGGAACAGGAGGGTGGAGAGAAAAATGTATGCATTTTAGTTTTGGTTTCTGCCTATAATCATGACACTGGGTCCATTTTTCTCTCTTATAATTGAAGGTATTGAATTTGGAGACTCATGCATGAACTCAAAATTGGCAGGAAAGAAAAAAAGTTTAGTGAAATCCATAGAAAGTTCTTACAATGAAACCATGTGGGGAGCAGGGGTGTCAGATTGATCTGTAATAGAGGTTTTTTCCTAAAAAAAAAATTATTTAACCACAGTATTTGATTTGAAAAGGGAAAAAAAAAAAAAACCCAACAATATTGCTCACAATGTAAAAGATAAAATATAGCATTTTGAAAACAGAAGTTAAACTCTTCTGTCTTCTTCCAAACACCATACTTCATTTTGGAAGTACTCCAAAAGATACCATTTAAGACTTTCAAATGAACCTGGGTTTTTTTCTTGCTCTAAATACGTTCGTTAAGCCAGACTCTGTTTTGAATAATTTCAGTTTCCCTGATAATTGTTTATTTGATGGATTTACCATGAACAGAATTTAAAAACTACTTCTATCCAGTTGCAATTGTGATTCTTCTCTGTCCCAATAACACAAAAAAGGCTCATGCCAGACCATCCTGTCATTTGCAAACTTTTTGTCACATTTTGTCACAGCAGGGATCAATATTTGCCATGGTGCCAATGCGGCAGCTCCATATGCTGCCTCTTTTATTAGCGCCTTGCGAGGAGGGTATGGCAAAAATAACACTGTGGTGCTACTACTGCTGTCCCTCAGGGAAGGTTAGTGCCATGGAGCTGTGTGAATGGATTTGGGCTCCTATCGAGGCATGTACGGTCCCATTTCTGTTGGTAGAAGAGAAAAGGCAACCAGCAGCTTCGCTACGGGTGATTTGGGGGTGTGACGACTTGCCTGTTATTTTAGCGGGAGTTGGATGGGTGTTTGGGTGCTTAACATCACTCCAACATTTTTGCAGCCTGATAAATCCATAAAAAGCTTGTAATTATCTGAGTGTTTCCCTCTGGACTTCTTAGCATGTGTTGGTGTCTGTCTCTCTCTTTATAGCATATGCTATCCACTTCCCAAATCTATTACAAACCAGTAAAAGATAACTTATGCGGAGTCGGACTGCACGACTACTCTTTCATGTGCAGTGTGGTCTTTGTTTATTGTGTCATTCCTTAAGTTGCATGGGTAAAAATGCCATGGCAACACAATGCTACCGTTACAGATAACGAACTGATGTGCTGATTACCGGAGAACATATACTAATTAAAGACAGCTCAACAATTTCATCTCTTGCTGCATTATGAGCAGAAAGGAGAAAGGCAGCAGGTGCAATAGTGGTGCAAGTTTGTCACTTGAGGAAATACGTGGACGAAAACACATTATGTGTTGCTTGTTTTCCACTGGTGTTAGGCAAGTTGATTATGAAATGGTTCTTTCTGAGACCCCTAAATTAATAACAAATGTTTCCTTTGCCCTAACAAATCTTTTATACCTTTATGTTTCTAATAAAGGTACCATTGTGACCAGTAAAGAATTTATATTTACACACCTTTGACACAATGTGTTTTCTGAAGGCCAGATCTGGTGACTATGAGTGTGATGATATCCATGGACTTAAATTAATATTGAATTTCCAACTGCAGCTACTTTCTTGTATTAAAGCCACTTTGTAATTGGAGATGTCTGCGTTTTGGTAAAAGCAGTTTGATTTGTTGTGGTTTTTGTTTGGGTTTTTTTCTGACAGCAAATGAAGTTCAGACAGTTGTGGGGTTTGGGTTTTTTCACAATAAAAAGACTGTTCTATTCCTTAGACCACTTCTATGACCTCATGCTTTTCACTTTTAGGAAATTAATCCAGGAAATGTATATCTATACAGTGCCTTCTCCCCCTCCCACCCCTTTACATGCCCTGTGCTTCTCAGTAACACAGCATGGACAGGTTTGGCTTCCCAGGCAGCAGGAGAGGTGACCCGTCCAGCCATGATGCGCTCCTGGGCAGGGCTCTCCTCTTTTGGCCTCTCGTGATATTCTGTTTCTCTCCCGTGCATCAAGATTTTCCTAGAAGCTGAGGACATGATTTGAATAGGAGCTTTCACAGAAACTACCTGAAAACAGTGGTTGATATGGTTCTGAACACAGCCCATCGCTTTTTATTGCAACACAGCACACTGTGATGCCTCTGTCACTCCTATGTTACTTTTCCTTCCCGAAGAAGGTGCCAGATGTGCACAAATAGTCATAGCCAGCAGTTGACTTACCTCACCTCAAAACACTCTGCAAAGCAGTTTGTCCCAGGAGCAGTTCTGAAGAATGAGGTTTAGCTCTTCCCAGGGAGAGGAAAGAAGTGATCATGGCGCTCTCAAGCTGGAAGGCAGGGTCTCACCAAGTCATCATTTTCCCCAGCAATTTTGTGGTTCCATCCTTAGATTTCCTAATCTTTTTTACTTGTAAAGTGTGGGTTTGTTGGTTTGTTGTGGTTCTTTTTTTTTCTTCATATTGTGTAATATCCCATTCTTATATGGTTTTCACCATAATTACTTACTGGCTAGACAACATACTGCTTACCACAAAGCAGTCAGCCGGTGGTCTGGCACTCTCTGACCTCTTGAAATCCCTTCAATAGAGATTATTCTGCAATAGTAATCTGGCAAACAGAGCCAAGCCCACTCACTGCCTATACAAACAGGAAAGTGCATTGTCTCTGTATTAAAATGATTTTACACCATCATTTAAGCAACTGGATATGCAGCTATGGAAGAATACATGCAGACAGAAAATTAAATTGTGTAGATCATGATCATCTCAGGGTTGATTAAATGGAATGAGAGTGCATTTCCTCTTTCATACGGAAAGAGGCTTAACATTAAAAAAACCCTAATCTTTTCTAAGATAAAGTTCATTAACACAATGATTATTCATTTGGCTTTTATAATGATACTGCTGCTTAATCACCAGAACATTGCTTCCTGTGCTCTAGGAGAACCAGCAGGAAACATTTGAAGAGACAGAGCTGGTGCTAATGCGGCAGCAGACAGAATGGAAATTTCAGTGCTTTTCATTTTCAAAGTGGTGTCGTATTCCTGCTCAGGTTTCTAAAAACCTACCCGTCAAACAGCATGAGCTTTAAACCCAACATTAAATTTATACAGCAATGAAGCCTCAGGTTTCCTGTTTCTACACAGTTAACATCTAAGTTTCCTCCTGGGTCCATTTCCATTATTTATTATATTATTTGCCTAAAGTAGCACCCTAGAGGAGCATTGTAATCAGGAACTGAGGCTGTGTTGGGAGAAATACAGTATAGTCACTCCAGAGTTGGTATGGCCTCTTGAGTTTATAATCCTAATAAACAAGGCAAACAGTAATAGAGATAGATAAACAAAAGCTGGAGGTAGTTGTCTGGTTAATGACTTCCTTTCACTGCAGTTTGGATTCCCCACTTCATGTTCCTGCACAGTTTCAACCACATCTCCTACGCTCAGCTACCTGCGTCAGTTTGAAACACCAGTCAATCCCATGTTCCCTTCCTTCAACCTGCTGAATGGGTTTATCTGGTCTTTTGCTTACCCTTCACTTATTCTTTGTTGTTCTCTTCCTTCATCCTCCTCTCCTCAAGGCTTCCCCCAGTGCTGATGGACCAGCTCACGCAGGTCCATGACTGGCCCTCTGGCATCAGGGTGAGGCCAGTCTCCTGCTGCCACTTCAGATGCCATCGAGCAATCTTGCTTTCTCTCCCCTCCCTGGCAATGTGAGAGGGTAGGGTTTGGAAGAACGCAACAATTCCCCCCACCCCACCCCTTTTCTGAGGGTGTTTTTCCTCGAAGAAAGAGGGAGGGAAGCAAGTAGTTGGGAGATCTCTCTGAAGAGAGAGCAAAGAATTTGGAAAGCAAGCGCCGGGGACTTTAGGACCTGGTTATGTTGTAAACGTAGGGCAGGACAGGATCTGTTTGCAGCCACACAATGGCCCTTTCTCCATAATGAAAGTGAATGCATCAGAAGTCAGAAAGGCTTCCATTCATCAGTGGAAGAGTTCATAGAAATACTGTGTTCTTCAGGCTGCTGCTCGCTGTTGGTTTATTTTTACTTCTGCAGGAAAGGGAAGAGTCTTATAAAGAGCATGATTCTTGCTCACAAAAATGTCCATTGGGAGAGAGGAAACCGGAACACACATCCGAGTCATTCTATCTACACGCTTATTTAAGACTGACATCGAAGGGTCAGAGTCTGAGCCCACATGAGCTTAACGAAGATGTGTACTAACTCTTAGCGAACAGCCTCGCAGGACGCCTTCTGCTTGTTCTACAAAACTTCTTTTTGGCAAGCAACATCTCATGCTACTAGCTTATGCCCCTGATTAGTACAAAGAGTTTATACTGGATTGTTCATTATCTGCGTTGTGCTAACATGGGAAGCGACAGATAAAATTACCACATATCAGACTTGTTTCCTTCTCCTTTCTTCAAGAATCTATTAGAGGTAATATGCACAAGAAGGGGGGATTAGGAAGTGGTTTGTTTTGCCTAAAAATTTCTAAAGGAATTCATGCTCTGTTTGTGCTATCCACTTTTAATTACAGGCTGTGTCCCTCCATGTTCTTGCTCCCTGGGGATAATTTTATGGCTGTACTCAGTAGGGACAGTAAGTGCCTTTGTTTCTTGTACCTGGTCATTGCAGCAGTGAGAAAGCTGGATGAAAACAATTAAGGAAAATGTAACAACACTCTTCTGCTCTAATTGGAGCTGTCATAATCCAAATTAGCTGATAAAAATATTCTTGCGAGTGATCTGGTATTGAAGTCCACAAAAATGGTTAGACGGTTAAATCTGAAAGCAGAACTTCTGATTACAAGTGTGCACTGCCATGCTAATGCATTGGACTGTCTGGGAAGGTCATGTTTAACCCTTGGACCTGGGAGGCACAGGAGAGTCCTAGATCTGCTGCAGACCCTTTCCATGACCTGGGCCAAATCTTCTGAAGGATTGGTGATAATTTTCAGGCACCTTGTAGATGCAATGAAGTGTTTAGTTCTTCCTCCTCCTGCTGCTGTTGTGGGGTTTACGAGATGGGTTCTGAGTCTATTAATACACTCAAGCTCTGGAGGAAGGCTTTGAATTGGCCATTGACTTCCAGAGGTCCCTTCTGACTCAATTACTCAGCGATGGGTCCGCAGAGCTATCTGCCAGGGGTCTGGTCACAGCGGGTTGGTATTATCTGTGGCTATAACAGGCAGCTGAAACTTGTGGGCACAACGTGGGCTCTGTGCCAGTGACGATCCAAGCTCTGGGCACTGAGGACATGAAGACCTGGTAGATGTCCTTTCTCAGCTGTACTTTAACAGAACTCATGTGTGACTGTGAACTAAGGCTACGTAACACTTAAGGCCGAAGTATTTCTGGAGATGTGAAAAAGCAAACCTTTCCTAAGGCTGCTAAGGCACTCAGAGTTTGGTCAGCTCCAGAATAGGCAACAGTTTAGCAAGAACTCAGGATCAGCTAATTCAGATTAGCCTCCTCAAATAAGAGTTGAGCAAAATTCCGTACTCTAGGGTGGAATAGCATTTCCCTGCCCTCGGGGCACTGTAAGAATAAATACATTCAAGACTAGGGGGGTGGTATGCTATTAAGGATCCTTAGAAGTAGCTTACCTCTACTATAACACAGTGCATCTTTTCAGAGGTTTTAGTGGATTATTTCCACACACGCACACCCCCACCCAAACCTCTGCCTCTCAGATCCCTTAGTATCCACCTTCTAGAATAGTCAAAGGAACATGACAGTGTTTTTAAATGAAGAGAAGAGATGTGCAAACAGCTGTCTGGTTCTTCTCCCTTTACAGTCACAGACATAAGAAAATGAAAAAGATTTACTACAGGTCATTGTTTCTGCATTTAATTATGTACTCATTTGTTTGAATTTATAAAAGGGTAAGAATCACCCATCATATGCTCTGGGCATTCCTAGCTATTATTTGAAAACGCAGTATTCAATACAATTAAGGCAGACAAAACAAGACTGAAAAGCTTCACAGTAAATAAGCAAACCACAATGCCTGTTTACAATAACTGAGGAAGTCACGAAAATCGTGTGCTGGCACACAAGATCAGCTGCAGACGGAGTGCAGGACAGAGGGATGCGCTCTGCTGCGGAGACATTCTTCCCTCGGGGCAGGATCGCCCAGTTCTTCCAGTAGAGTGGACCAGGCAGGAGAGAGCCAGGGAGCACCACAACACAAATGTTCTTCAAATCGAAACAATCCGCTATCAACTTCAATGAGAATTTTGCTCACAGGCAACTTTCTTTCCCAAGACACCTCTTACGTTGTTCTTACAGCATCAAATAGCCCCTCAGTCTTCAGTTTTAAAGAAAACAAATGACGCTTTCAGCCCAGGCCTTTTCACTGCCTATGAGTGATATCAGAAAAGCAACGGTGCTGGTTATGTCTATGCAGATACAGTCTTGCAGTGCAGATGTGTTATTTAAATTACAATGCCGGGAATACATTTGTGTCAGTAGCTTTCCATCTCCTCTACGAAGCATTAAAGTTATGATCAGAAGAAAGTACTGTTTCATGAGCACCACTGTATTTTCCTCTTTTCACAAGTCAGTTTGCTACATCTGAAGAGCTTACTCATGCATTCCCATCCAGTTCATTTTTATTACAGCTATGTGTTTGTTATAGATAAGCTCCAAGGATGCCGTTGAAATCTGGGCCCTTTCCAGATTCCATGTATTTTCCCAGGTTTTAATCGTTATATAACACTGTGTTATGACACAAGCTCCCTCTTGCTGAAATAAAATTGCCAAACTCGGTTTATCGAATTTTTCAAGGGTACAAAGTTCAGATAAGAAAAGTTGAGATAGTAATCAAAAATGTCAGTGAGAATTATTTAAGTTTCTAAAAGCATAAAAGGGCTTTTTCTTGTTTTTCTTTCCTTCATTTTTTTCTGTTTCTTATAGTATTCAGATTTCCCCAAATATTAAGTATTTGGGAAATCAATTCTTCATGGACTATTCTTCTTTTCCATCTTGTCTAACAGAAAACCTGCCAGTTGCATTGCAATGACTCTGTAGAGAATAGCCAGTGGTCACTTTTCAGTCATCGGGAATGGCAGCTGCTAACTGCACTAATTTAACAGCAGAGTGGGAATCTGATGAGCTTACTGCAGAAGGCAACCCATGTTTGGCCCAGAAGCTGCTACCTAATGAGTGACTTTAGAGAAAGCAAGGTCAGATTGATTTCTCGGTGGCACACAGCCGAAGGGGAGCCAACAAACGTCGCAGCAAGGGAAAGTCTCATTAAATATTAGGGGGAAAAAGAAACATTCACACTGAGGATAGTCAGACGCTGGAACGGGTTGCCCAGGGAGGCTGTGGAAACTCTGTAATTGAAGATGATCAGAATTCAGACCGCTTGCTCGTGGCCAAACTAGATCCACTTTCAGTATTGTTTTTTCTCTAAGTGCTGGGGTTGGACCAGATGACCTCCAGAGGTCTCTTTCAGCCCATATTGCTCTACAGCTGTAACGTCTTGTTGGTTTCTCTCCATGTGAAGTAAATGTTCAGCACCCAGAGAAGACACTATCAGTAGTTTCAACCCTTTTTCCCCTCTGTGCTTCTTGCATCTGCACAGTCATTATTCAAGATCCATTGTGCTTTGCTGGCATGGGAGACAGTCATTGTAATAACTTGCAGCAGAATTCTGGATGTTTAATACTCTTCCCAGAAAAAGAAGGAGGGGTGGGAAAACTGTTCTTCTGTCCTAGGAATTTTACTGCTAGTCTTGCCAAATCTCACCCACATGCAATTAAGCATTCATCAAACACTAACATTCACCATTCTTTTTTTTTAAGTAATTTACTAAAATGTGGATGTCATGATATCTGTCAAAGATAGTATAAGGGATTATGGGATTTTATAAATCGGTTACTGATAGTAACTCAATGACCAGTTCTTCAGTGTTTCCCTCATGCTAATTAACTTGGTTTATGCCTTATACCGCTTTATGGGGTGGTGGGACTGATATGGTATCAGAGAATGTTGAAAGAAATTCTCAAATGTTAAGAAGGGCTGAAGGAAAGACGGCTTGTGGTGATATTCTCCAAGGCTATGACTGACCTCGTGTATTAAGTGTTACAGGAGAGTATCTCGCACAGTAACATCTGACAGTTTAGATAGTAAATATCCTGTGTTTTGGAAATCATAATTTCTCTGGATATGATAGTAGACTTCTTGCAAATTCTGCAGGATCAGATGCATTGATTTCATTTACTTGGCCTGTGGGGGTCAACCAGGTAACAGAAAAAAGGGGAAAACCTGCAGACTTTATCTGGACACCACAGAGATGTGACTTCCCGTCCCTTCCAGCAAGTAGTTAGAATATAAATGCTGTGATTCTTTATATAATTTTTTTTTTATCCTAAATAGCAAAGAAGTGGTTGTTCTCATTACTCTTATAAATATCTGATCTTTACTATAATCCTACTGTCTCCTTGCATGCAACTCATTATCTGAAAAGGATAGATGTAACATGTTTGACATTTTCAAGCAAAAAATAAAGACTTTTAATCCAGATGATGTGGACAACATTGCTGCTGCTGCCATTTATAGATTCAGAGATGAGTAGTACATCCAGCAGAGATGAGCGATGGCTGAAATGGCAGATTGTGTGACAGACTTCAGAGCAGAGAGAAATTCTCTGAATGCGATTCCCTTGATATTTTAGCACTTACAAGTCTGACTTTTATAAGTGTAATGTGGTTGAGTGAAAGGCCAAGAAATGTATACATCAATATTTTTTGTTGTTGTGCTCATTTTAACCAGGACATCAGTAAACTTTGGCTCTCTTCCTCTCTTCCCAGCTTCTACTATCTTTTTGTTCCTTTTCCTCCTCCTTTTTTTCTCTTGTAGTCTAAGAAGATGGAAAAAAAGGCAGGTGGAAGGCGGGCAAAGGAGAATTATCCCAGAATATCTAGAATCTTATTTGGGTGGCAGAGATACAAGAACTCTGTGTTTCAGACCTTAACCAGGTCATGACAGAAATGAAGTCAATAACACCATATGCCAACAAGGCCCAGCCACACGGTAGGAAATGCTAATCTTACATTTGAGATGTTGTGTCCATACGTGGTTTTTCCCATTTTTTCTTCCATTTATGCATCATAAAATGAGTAGTTTCTAATTACAGAGCTAGAATGGTTATAATAGGTCTTTCTCCTCTTTCCTTTGAACTTTCAGAGTACCCGCATGGCAGTCCGTAGTTTTAGGTAGTCCTGCAAGGAGCAGGGAGTTGGAGTCGATGATCCTTATGGGTCCCTTCCAACTCAAGATATTCGACAATTCTGATTCCGATCACCACCACTGCACTCTGCAAACATGACGGTAGACACCCAGCTACAGAGAAAAGCTCAAAGAGTAGCTGAGATTAGTCCTAGCAGTTCTATTATTCATGAATTGTTCAGTGGAAAAGTGGCTGAAAAAAAAGTAAAACTAATTTGATAATTATAAGTTAATAAAACCTTGAAGCTGCTTACCCAAAAGTCAGTAACCATAGATATACACTGTTTAAGTAGTTTAAATACATAGCACTGTTAATTACTAATGCAAATTCATAAAGGAGAAAATGATGGTACAGTTATACAGAGAGAATACATGTTATCTTTTTTTCTGCAGATAACTGTTATTTCCAGAAATCTATTAAGAAAGACCAATATTCAGCTGTGTAAAATCATTATAGGAGCTTTTGTATATAGGATTGAGAGTTGAAAAACAATTATGCAAAGAGTTTTTGGACTGGCAAGGAAGACTAATTAGACCCTTAATAAGACACAGGGTGAGGTTTTTGAAGAATCACCAGAAAAATGGTACTGATCCCCTCCTGAGCCCTGGGCCACAGGCTAAAGCAGACACGAGGTGGATGCAGAGCTCCCTCAAAACTGTGTTGGTACGGCTTCATGGCAGGGCAAAGAGAAGAGCTACGAGCTCTTGCCATGATGTACCGGCCGTGAGAACTGACCTGCACAAACGTGTATGGGGACAGCCGAGCAGGGGGATGTTTGTGAGAGGAAGGCTACCAATAGCTTTTATTATGTTGTTTCTCCAGGTGTCCCTGTGACTTGGCCACTATAGTAGCCAGGATTTGCAATATCTTGGTGGTTAAGGATCCGAGGGAAACATTTACTCCGCCGTAAAAAGCGGAACTGGCATCTCTGCAGATATGAGTACAAATTCATGTAGCTCTTAAATTCTCACCTAAGCTTTCTGTAAGATTTCAGATAGGACCAGGATGGTATTACAAATCTAGCTGACTGCTTTCTGCACTTGAATGCATTTCACTGAGTTTACACACAACAAAAATTAAAATATTGGAAGAGAATGATAGAAATAAAGTGAACTTCAAGGCCTGAGTATTTGATATTCTAATATGCATTAAAATGCAGTAATTACGTGATTGTATCTATTAATTCTGGCACATTAGATTACTTGAGTCTTTAAATTCTACATAAATTTTTATACTGATTAATTAAAATAAAAGGAACTATCTTTATAATCCTTCTTTTCTTAATCCTTTTTTCCCCTTACCTGAGTGCTTCCCTTTCAAGCAAGGGGCTATCATTTATAGTGAATCAGACACTTCCCAAATGGGATGATCTCTTGAGAAATGAGACTTTGCAACAACAAAAAAGGAAAATGTTTCATGTCTCAATTTCATCTTCCAAATGGTGACCTTAATAAGTGAGCTCCTGAAAAGAAACACCTGCATCCTGAAATTAAGTATTCAAGGCATCGCTGTGATAATCCAGGTCACCTATAGTAGGAAATGTAAAGGAAAAATCATCTTGCAAATAGTATTTGATACCACTGCTGTAGGGCCTCAGGGTTGATGGTTGGATTTCTCTTGTTCATATGCAGTATTATGGATTAGTTCTATACAATGTTGTCTTTGGACCATAAGATTCCAAATAAAAGCTCATACTGTAGTCAGGATTTCCCAGAGATACCACTGTAAACCGGGTCAGGTATCGTGCAAAACCAATATGAAACGTTTTTGGCAAAACATTTATAATATTTATATACATGTGTGTGTGTATAAATTTCTGTACACAGTGATTCATTCAGGCTAATTAGTTCCTAAATAAAGATCTAAGATTTTTGGTCTGAGTTTTCCCGTGGGTAAAATGGGGATAATAATGCTTCTGTGTTATTTGTAAAGAGCATTTAGGTCCGCTACTGAGGAGCGCCATGGAATTGTAATATATTATTTATTGTTTTATAGAAATCTCAGCTATCACTGAAGTGCAGCCACCAAAGGGGTGGAAATACGGTGGGAAGTCGTTTTATGCCTACAGCCCTACATAACACAACCTTTCAGATAAGTGCAAGTCATCCAAAGCAAACTACTCATTCGCCTATGTTAAACCTCAAGCGAAAAAACAGATAAAGAAATTCAGATCCACAGAAGGCATGTATACAAAAGTCTAGATGTAATTGCACGTGCAGCACATACATAGAATATTTTCATTTATGTCACAACCTGCTGGGGAAATACACACTTTTGCTTTACACCATCACAGTCACAAATACTTAATAGGATGGCACAGATGATGCATTACCCTTGGTCTTGGTAATTTAGCGTTTTTGCAAGATATTTACATATTTTATACTTTTATTTTTATTAGCACATCAAAAACTATAGCAATGGCTAAGTGAAATATCTCCAAAATATATACATGATCTGTACTCTAATATTTATATGAAATTCAGTAAACTAGTTTTGCCTTCAAAAATACTGTAGATATCCTTTTGAATATAATTTAAGTGATACCTGATGAATTTTTATATCCATGCAGTTGAACGAGCTCTGCGAGCTTTAGGAAAAGCGGATTACCTTGCTATCTATGTGTGCAGTTCCTGGGTTGGTCTGCAATTTTGATATCTTGATAGTTGCCCATTTTTAATTCATCTACTGTTTGTTTCTGACTGAGACACCCTAAAAATGTTACTATTTACCCTAGTATTTAGGACTTAGATTGCAGAAATAATAGCAGGTCTGTTTGCCAGCTGATGGAAACCAACTTAAGGAAATCATGCCATATCCGAGCTTTTTTTTTTTAAACTCAAAAAGTGTGTACTTGCTTTGTAGTCATTCAAGTGGAAAAGCATGAAATGATCATTTTCCGTGAACAAGTTTAGGAGTCACTCGTCAAAAAGATGGAAACAAGGGTCTGCTTGGATTATAACACACTTTCCCTTGCACTTTAATACAATAAAAGAGTTGTATTAAAGTCAGCTCATAACACTTGGAAAGTAATGAGAGGAAACCTTGTATAAGCATTATTAATTCCCCTGAAACTTGCACTGTTTGCCAGTATTGACATTTTCTCCATTTATTTTTCAATTTAGAGATTAAACATAAGAATGCCCAAATATATACGATTGAGAAGATAAAGATAATAGGATAATATCCGGCAGGAAAGGGGCACAGGGTTGTGATGGGAGCATCAGGTAGCTTATTCCTTCTTTGTTTGCACATGTCAATACATTCCCTTTCTAACAGCACAACAAAGAAAAGTATCAGTAACCTTAAATTACTTTTGCAGTCTTTACAGAACATCTCTCTAAAAGCAAAATAAATAGAACCCGCTGGGCAGCCAAAAGGAAAAGACCATCTCAACATATTTTGTTCAGCTCAAGACAAAATACACTAATCCAAACTCAGCTCGCTCTATCATTGTTTCTATTGTCTGGCAGAAACCTTAGAGCTGCACTAAGAGTGAGCGGCTGGGCAGCTGCCGGTGAAATGAGAGCAGATTGGGTATTTGGGAAGCAATAGGTTGTGTAGCCTGTGGAAAATGGGAATCTGGTCTCGGCTGCAAGAGATCCTCACTTCAACGTAACCCAAGACATTGATGTCAACGGACTTGCTCTCAGCTTATGCTGGGTAATCATGGGAAAAAATTTGACCCAAACACTGAGAAGTAAGAGTTGGGTGAGGTGTAGCTGGTTTAGAGCAACACAACTTGAAAGCAACAGTGGAGGCTGGCAAGCTCTGTTTTTTTTCTTTCTAATTAAGAAAGATGCTATCGTCTTGCTTTGTCAGCTCTGTTTAGAGCATTGCAGTAATAGTCAGACTCATATTAATGGTGTCATGTGTCAAACTATTTAAAACAAACAAAACAGCTCATGTTTCTGAATGGATGAACCAGACTCCAAATCGTTTTTATAGGTCTGCTGTCCATGTGACTCACTGGCTTTAACTGAAGTAGTCTTGATTCAGCTGATATGCTGCAATGTTCACAAGCCCCTATCTTCTTTAATCAATTATGATAAAGTTATACTTTTCATCCAGGTATGAGGATACTTTTTTTTTAATTTAAAATAAGTATGTTGTACAGTTAGAGAACTTTTACTTTGAGCATCTTTATAAATAACACACAGCACTGCAGAAAGGCTAATTTTCCTTCCCTTTCCACTGTTCTATTGCTTTTGAGGCCACTAAACTTGCATTTCTGGAAGTCGGTGAGTGACAGGTTGTCTCTTCATAGATTTTTTTTTTTTTCAGAGAAATTCACTCGTGATGATCAAAGAGCCAAGTCCTTGAACAATGTGTTTACCCCGACTAGGCAGGTTTCTAACACATTTTCTGCAGAGATGTTTGGGTCCTGCCACTGTTAGCCACTTTGTAAAGTCATTGTTATTAAAATCAGTGTTGTCAACCTTTTAACATTTGTAGACCCTCAAGAATTTTCCAAGTGAGGTATAAACCACTTTCTTAAAGAGTTTAACCTACTGGAAATACATTTGCTTTTCTGAGTTGACTCTTGTGTGAACCACATCTCAAAAAACACTGCGTGGACCCCTCAGCAGGTCATTTCAGGCAAGCGCTGCAGTAGCTGAAGAGCAGCAGGCATACTTGTTTTGTGAAAGACCTTTCAAATTTTACTGCTTCACACTTATATATGACCAACTGAGAAGCAAAGCAGGAAAATATACCCTCATTTATACGACCGCATGAAGTGCGAGCAGCAAGGTTCAGTAAAGGCAAATGTGTCATTGAGCTGTTCAAGCTTACAAGAGCAAATAACTGATTAATAGTAATTAGGGAAAAATGCCTAGAGCTTCCACATCTGCTTTCCTTTTTGTTCTCCTACCTCTAAGTCCATCTGCACACGCGTATGTTTTGTTTCTCCTTGTGCTGAAGAAACCATCTAACCCTTTCTAGAGTCTTACAGCATCTTAATGTTTTAATTTCTTACTAGCCACACTAAAGTCATGAATCACAGAGGTGGCAGTGTCATGCGACTGCAGTGTTTCCAGCAACATGCACCTCCAAAGCGTGGAAGCTGACAAACTGACAAGAATGGATAAATGCACACAGCAATAGATGAGCTTCGTTCTCAGCCCAGAGCCAGGATGGAGACCATCCACTAGCTTTTTCCCCCATTACTGAGAGGTCAGTCTGAATGCAGGTAGAAGTGGCAAACTGGCTTGCCCTAGGATCTTCCCCAGCCTGGCCAGTTACCTTGGGGCAAACATACTGGTGTGAGGCAGGGAGAACTGGACGTGTGTCTGTCTGTGCGTGCAATGCGATTCAGGTTTATACAGGCAGTGTATGGTTGATGGCAACCACAAGATTTTTTTTTTTCTCGTTATTTGCTTAAAAGACTGTCAGCTAAACTCAGCTGTAGCACCTGTGGGCTTTGTGGATGGCAACCGTAACAAGAAGTCCAAATAATCGCTCGTATAACACGGCAGTAGTCAAAATGGCAAAGACCATGTTTGCTGTGACCTTATATACCCTCATCAAAAAATTCAGCTGAGAGCCAGTAGCAAAAATGATACTTTAAAATCAAAATGCAAAGTGACCTTCTCATTGCTTCTGATTCTTTACGTAAGGGTGAAGCCATAACCAGAAGGTATCTAGAGGTGTGGATGAGAGCTCATGACAGTCAGCTGACAGATCAGGAAAGTATAATTTACTTTACAAAATCAAAATTTTGTTGAGAACTAAAGTACGATGATAACGGCTAGTCCATACAATTAAAAGTAGTGCAGTAAAAGGGTCCTGCCAGAGCTCAATGAAATAAAGATGAGTTGAGCTGCAGCTGTCAGCTTCAGAAATGGGATCTCACCTAGCGAACAATCAACTTTCTTCTACATTAATTTTAGATTAAATTTAATCAATTAATAGAGTATGGGGTTTTGGGTTTGTTTGGTTGGTTTTGGTTTGGTTTGGTTTTTTGCCAAGGAGCAACTGAATGGAATTTTATGTGGAGTCCCCAGGTTATCTTTTTATGCCTGTAGAAATAGAGAAAATAAGTAGAGATGGGCTTCTTTTAATTGTTAACTATCATTTTTAAGAGCACAAAAATGACTGCATGTGAGATATTTCATCTCTTCCAAAGGAAGCGTGTAATTTCTTATCCTAAGGCTCAATGTACTCGGACTGGTCAGTTCTGAGAGCAGCCAGAGAAGAAGGTTGCGTGGTTACAATAATTGCTTTTTGCTGCAATCGGTAACCGAAGCCAGTAGCTGAATATCTTTAACTTTTCACTTAAAGTGCAGATGAAACTATTCCTGAAACCATAGGCACACCTCATATTCATTCTCTAATCTGAACAATACATTTCAGCACTGTCTCCTGGTTTTACAACTGTTTCTTTGAACTCCATTACGAGAAGGACAGAAAGTGCCGTCTGCACAGGGATAATGGCTCCTCAGGGTGGAGAAACCCACTGCTGCTGATCCATTGCCAGCAGGGATGAGGGACAGGTTTGATTTTTTTTTTTATTTTTTGTCCCTTTTCTCTCTCATCCTATGTGTGTGGGATGCCCTGTGATAACCTTTCCAGTTCCCTCCCAGAGCCTCCTTTGTCTGTGACGCCCCAGCCAGCGGCCTTCTCTGACCCACCGCAAGGGATTGCTGATCCCATGGCCTTCCTGATCTCCTCCTCAGCCCGTGTCTATCAAATCTGGAGCCTCAACAAGGCAAGGGCATGATTTCCATGTAGAAAAGTGTTTGTTGCAAAGAAACAGTTGGCAGAGCTCAGAGATGAAATTGGAATAGGACCAAATGCTTTTGCTCTGGTTGAGCTTCTGGAGCCTCTCTCCTGCTCCACACCATGTTCCGCCAGTCTTGGGACTTGGGTGTCTGATGGGATTGTGATAGCATTACAAGGCGATCACTTACTAGTACAGTTGCGACTATAGTTTCTATCTGCAAAATTGAAGTATTCTTTTTAAGAGCTTTTCACAACGTTTTTTTCCTAAACTTAAGCTACTTATGGTCTAGCTGTATACTTCTTGGCATGACACTACATCAAAATACTACAGAGGTTCAAGGAAAGAAAAAAATCAATAATATTTCAACCTGCTCTTACTTCAAAGATGTGTGAAGCTTCTTACTTCCTTCTGATTGGATAATTTTCATTTGGGTACAAGATGAATTCGACCCTTACCATGAGAATTACATAAAAAAATCTCTTTTACATTGGGTTTTCAGTTTTGGAAGGAAACACAGAAGCTAGGTCTGTAATAACTGTAAAGAGGTCCACGCAGAAAGACAGATTCTTTCAATTCAGTTGCTCTGAATTTTTCATATTCTCCTGCACTGCTTCAGGTGCATATATGGAAGGCATTTTTCCCACTGGAGGTTTGGTGCCAATGTGATAAGAATGTGAGGACTGATCATATACACTTTCCTCGTCATTTATTTATAACCACTTAATGAAGTTATTATGAAGTCTTGTTTTTTTTTTTTCTTATTGGCAGTGAGGATGCAATTAATTTTCTTAGCCTTTCCTTCATAACCAGGATCTCTGACATACTGTTTCTCTGCTAAAACTCTTCTTTGTCAAAATACATTATATTATCCACAAGATATTCTGTGATGACCAATTCAAAACTTACCCTAGGTAAAGCCTCACTGGTAACAAAGCTTCCTTTTTTTTTGATTTATATTCAATTCCTCTGGCAATATATCCAAGCAACCTGCTGTATTTCTCTGCTGCTTCTCTATTATGTGTTGCAAGGCAAAGAAATTGCCTAATCTTTTGTTTTCGCTTTCCTTTCTTGTGAATCTCTTACCTGTTCTAAATTTCCCTTCAAGACTTTTTTCTCCCAAGACCTTTTTCCTTTAATTACTGCCACTTACTGGTCCAGTAGTCAAAAAGTACACGGTGAAGTCTCTGACAGAAAGCTGGCATCTCCGTAGCCAACAAAAAGCTGTCTTGGGACTGACAGAAACCACACATGGTCTGTACACAGCAGTGTCCGTTTTGCTTCTCTGGATTCACCCGCCCACATGACAGAACATCATCCAGCTGCTAAAGATGATCAAAAAGAAACATCTGAGTTGTTAAGAAAAGAAACGATAGGAGAGTTGACGTGTCACTATGTATTTTAATGCCTCATTTATTCTGAACAGGACTTCTCAGTCATTGTCAAGGAAGACTTTCAGGTTTTAGGGACAGTATTCAAGGGTTTTCTCCTTTCCATTACACTATGTTTATCTACAAGGAAAGAATTCCCTCTGGATTTTCCAGATCTCCTCCATTCATTTGCTCTCTGTTACATCATTCCCTTCTAAACAAATGTGACTTCTATTTTAATAACTTGCCCCATCTGTGGTCAAATTAAGTCATTCATCAGCTTACATTCTGTTTGGCAAAACCACCATGCTTCTTAAAATATTTGTTTAATACTACAGTGAGAGAAGGTTCATAATCTTCAGACCTCAGTAGTGAAATATTAATGATAGAAATCACTTTGTAAGAGGTGAAAGCTTTTTTTAACTCAACAAGGTCTCACAAGAACATCTAAAAGTATAAAGAAATTTGGACACTCCAAAACTGACAAAAAAAAAAAATAAATCAGCAACCAGCAGGGACCTTTTGCCTTGCAAAACATTCAGCATTCATCCACCTACAAGCAAATAGAGTAATAACAAGTGTCTTGTAAATAAAGTGTTTAAGCCTTGAAAGTATATAGGATGTAAAGCCATTTCCTATTTCTTCATTTGGAAATTCTCTCTTGGTTGGAGAGCTACGGTAAAACACCCCAGACTGACTATCAAAATATCATGCACCCGTATTATTTAATTTCATATAATGCCATTCTGTGTGTATATAGTTTATTTTTCCCACAATCTCTTTTTTATTTTCTCATCAATCTTGAGTTAATGTCATAAATAGCATGTGCAGAGGTAAAAATCTATGGGTGTTAAATCCCTAAAGGTGATGGGACCATAACTTAACGCGTGACCTTAAGTGTATGATTGTGTTTAATTTTAATCTTGATAAATCACTGTTTTCATTGAAAAGATATAAATATTTAATGAAAAATACAATTAATACACATCTTTAACGCTATAAAATACTAGAAATCAGATGTTGATTAGACAGAAAATTTCTAAATCTTTTTTTTGGTACAAATGTGTTTGCACTGGGTTTCTACAAAACATATCTGTTGGTAATATAATTTTTCTGAACAGTTTTACGGTTTACAAGAAGGTAGTTTAGAATTGTACATAGGCATGTTGAGATCCTCTGTGCGGCGGAATTATTCCTTGCACTCGGGTAAGCTACTTTTGCTCCATGGTCTCATCCTGGGTACTCGGTGCTTACCCAAGTTCTGCATTGCTTTTGGTCCAGAGTGCTATTGACTCCAAGGCCGCCAGCATGATCCTGGTGCAGGTGTAAGCTGGCTGACACGTTCACAGCATCTGGTGAAGGTTTGAGGGTTCTCCACCAGTCTCAGCCGCAAGTCTCTACACGGGTCAAAATTTTAACCCCACGCTTGCCTGGTCTGCTGGGCTCCCAGAGCACAAGGCAAATGTGCCACCCAAAAACCCCCTCTCACATGCTGCCAGCCTGCCAGAATTTGGCGCCAGCCTTCTGGTTCCATCCTTTGGGGAGATACACCCAAAAAGACAGTTGTGATTTCAGCGGAGAGGAAAGAAAGGGAAAGGTTGCCTAACAATTCACTTTGTGGTTTGCAGACTGATTGCCTTAATGACACTCTCATTAAAAGTTCTTGCTGTGAAACGCTGTTTTCTTTCTCTTTTGGAATTCTCTGCATTAATAATTAGTAGCTCCTTTTGGAAGCTATTTATAGACAGTATTGCTCTTGTGTCACTTCATG
This sequence comes from Scopus umbretta, assembly GCA_013400535.1. NCBI lineage: Eukaryota > Metazoa > Chordata > Aves > Pelecaniformes > Scopidae > Scopus > Scopus umbretta. Next base: position 54,389 of record VZTL01004523.1, read on the forward strand.
CTAGACAAGACAGAAAGAAAGCACTCTACAGATGCATGCAGCGAGTGGATCTGTTTAACATTCTGCTAAGAACTACAAGATACCGTTTACAGACAAGGAAAACCCAGAAAACCCCCTCCTCCTCCCCAAACTACCAGCAAAGTGAGTGACGCTGGCCGCACCTAAATGCAGGGAGGTAAATCTCCTCCCGAGGTTTTCGGTGGCTTGCCTGGCGTGGGGTAGAAGTTCTCCATCCTCTCCCCATTCTGCAAACCTGCAGAAGGCTTCATTTTCCGGCGCTGTCGCTATGGCCTCTTTCTCTGAGTGCGTATATGCACGTTCAAATTAAAAAACGTGGCATTTAATTCATTAAACTCATGCCAGGAAAAGCACACAGAGAGCAAAAAGCAGCTGAGTTAAGCCGCTGGGAAGGGAAGGAAGGAGTGGCGGGGTGTGTGGTGCTGGCAGCCGCCTGGATGGGAGCTGCCAGACAGTGGCAATGGGAAAGTTTAATTTTATATAGTGGGAGCAAAACACTGAATCAGTTGGGGAAACAGGGACTGCAGAAGAAATAAGGCCTGTGGAAACAGCTGCATCAAGCAGGGCTAGCAATGAGAGGAGGAGGAGGACGGGCACGCAGGCCCGCGTGTGTCATTGCCAAGCAATCCGAAATGGACTCCAGCATTAGCAGAATGGGATTCCCCCCCCATCTCTATAGTATATCAAAAAGACAGCTGCAATGCAATCTGCTGTTTGCGTAGAAAAGGTGTTAGCGAAGGGCAGGACAGTGCGCTCTTGGGAATCATTGCTGGTGGAAGTGGCGATCGCCAAGCGGGGCCGGTGGCAAGGCAGGGGCACAGCTCCCTCACCTCGCAAAGCATCTTCACAGCACCCTCCCCAGTGGGACCAGGGTGAAAACGGGCATCTTAACAGCCTTGCAAAAGGCCATCATTTGTCCCTTGGAAAACAAGGCATTAATCCTACCTCCTGTCTTCCAGACAGAGCATGATATATATCCGGCATTGGATAACGCTTGTAAATACAAATATAAAAAAAAGCCCCAGTGAAGCTGGTACACCCCGCTACCTCTCTCAGCCCTCTGCAAGCCTGTCCTGGTTATTCTTCTTTTTCCCCAAGAAACAAATGCTTTTAATTCAGTCCTGTAAGAGGCAAAGATGCTTCCAGGGCAGCAGCCTCTGTGCCACCTCATAGGCACAGTCACATAGAACAAAAAGAAGAAAGAGTTTGATAATAATAAGTAATTATAATTAGCACATATTTAGTGCTTTACATTTTCAAAGCACTGCAAATATTAGCTAATGAATATTTGGTAAGCAAACAGATTTCAAGCTTCTAGAAGGATTATTATAAACTATGAGGAAAATATTTTACAATATTTGGCTGACTTTTTCTCACTTCTACATTGATGAGGTTATTAGGCTTTGTTACATCTGTAACTTAATCATAGCGAGCCATTTTGTATTTGTTGCCTATTAAACACTGATACCTTTATTTAGAACTTAAGGATTTGGGGGGGTGTAGAAACAAGCTCTTTAAACATGTTTTAAAACAAACCCTGTGTGGGCAATGTGGGCAAACATTGATGTTGCATGGGCAAACATTTTACCTGCGCTTTTTCTTCTTGGTCTAGTGCACTGGAATGTGACCAGCCTTAGGTCTGGACTCTCAGACTTGATGAACGCACCAATTGTCCCTAGCCATGCGCGTGTTCCCATGTAGAATAACCCCGTTTCACCCATATCTGAATGTTTTGCCTGAAGTTGACCCAAGACTCTCCAATCTATTCTCTATTTGGCAGCTTCGGGGATTCCCACTGGACGCGGATGCTGAGCAGCTGTTTAGGATAAGAGGTTTGGTTAGAGGGACCATCCCACGGTTGGTCTTCTGTGCTTCCTGCTGGGAAGCTGCAAAAAGTGTAATGGGCATATGCAGAAGAGGATATTTGCAGTTATTTTGCTATAGATGAGGTTGTTCGCATCCAGCTAATACCATTATGGACACCACCTTGTAGTAAATGTATCGCTGCCACTGTAGTTGGTGTAGTTGTTGGTGTGAGCTGCTCTCTCTTCCAGGAGCTGAGGTTAGCATCGCTCCTTTGTGGGAATCCTACCGGCTAAAATAAAGCAGAAGGTACTTCTCCTTCTCAGCCATCCTAGTCATACACCAAATATTGGGTCAGATATTTCTCTTTTATAATGGATGGAATTGTTTGCGCTTCATAGTATTGATAATGAGAGGAAAAGCAGATGCATATACATAGTGACTGTGCCCAAACCTTTCAGAAGATCTAATAACTTTTTGATGTTCAGCCACCCAATCTCCCTAAACCCAAACCCTCAGATTTAAAAATTCTGATGTATGTCATTGCTGTGGTTTAACCCCAGCCAGCAACTAAGCACCACCCAGCCACTTGTTCACTCGCATTAGAAGAGCACAATCTCTTTTAATGAGCTTTTCCTGGTGGCTGTAACTGGTCTCTTCTTACCTTGTTTTTGTCCTTGACTTTGAAGTTTTGATTCATTACCTTGTGCAAATTCTCCTCTGCACCATGACAAACAATTTCATACCAATGATTTCTCCTTTTCATTTGTATCCAAGTTGCCTTTTTTTAAGCTAGCACACTCTTATCTTTTCGTAATCGGTTTTCTACTTTCTAAATATCCACAGTTTTGGCACCTATATAGCAAGTTTTCTTCACATGAAGTGATTAAAGCATTCAGCTTGCTCTCTTTTTTTCTTCACCTTGTCTGCTTCAGTTTGTGCTTTGAGCAGTAGCTGGGCAGTGTATATATCTTGCTGCTTAAATTCTGCAGATTATGTGTGATCTCTGTATTAGTTTCTCTTCCAATTGCTTCTGCTTCGCTATCCTTGCACAATATGCACTCAGCATCTGCTTCTGCCATTGCCTCTGAAAGCAGAAGTGATTTCTCCTGCCAATTTTCCACTTTCCAAAAAGAAACCGTTCTTTCAAGGCTTGATCTTGTTGTGTGCTTTAAAGTCAGTAATAATACAGTACATGTGACATGTTACCGAACTGGGGATAAAACAAGAAACACAGATAGAGCAGCCAAAATATTTAATAACAAACTCTAATATGCACTCTGCTTGACAGGCCAAGGGAAATACCTTGTTTCTTGAGATGACACCAAGCTCTACCAAGAGGCAATCCGAACCCCAGGCGCTCAGGCCAGACACAAGGGTATTGGACATGGAGCCAGGCACAGGGACAGATCTGTTTTTCTGACATTTTTAAATAGTTATTTCTGGTTGACCAGAAGTTTAGTTATTTCCAATCACCCGTGAACAGAAAAGTAATTTCTCCACATATTTTTGATAGGAAACCTGTCCTATGTTGCAGGGATGTTTTGATATTTTGGAAAGTTCACTTCAATTTCTTGTATCTCTGCTTCCCATATCACAGCTTGACATATATTTAGAGTGTAAACCTTTCAGGCTGGGACAGCCTCTCACTTATCATGGGGAAAAATAAAGAGCACGTTGTTATTTATGTTATCTTGTAACAATATGTGAAGACAATGCACATTAGGATGGAAACCGATTTTCTCTCTGGCTAGACTTTACATATAAGGTTTTCCTAATAGGAAAGTAAGTTTATTCAGTGCCTGGCATAGTGAATCACCAGTTTGATGCAAAGGCTTTCAGGCTCTGCATTCATACAAATAATCTGTCATAAACAGCTGCGGCACTTAATTTTAGATAGGGATAGAGCTGAACACTGAAAAAAAAAAAAAAGTAACTAACCAAAAATCAGAGTGATAAATCAAACTAAACGGGGGTGGGGGGTGTGTTTTAACATATTGACGAATATTTTCCATTACTGTCATTTCTCCTCTGCTGTTCTGGATGTTATCAACTTCCATGTAATGCAAAAAAGGTAATCCAAAATTAAGGAAGGGGTGATCCTTGCAGTATTTCCAATCAATTGGATATATAAAGCACCATAAGTGCTTAATCAAAAGTGAGTTTTCTCCCTTACTTTTGGAGGCCCATGTGGTCTTGATGAGCTTTATAAGTCCATGGCTCCTGAGAATGCAATGTCTACATCTTTGCTACCCCACCCGCCACAACTGACAATGCACGGTGACAGTTTGCTGCATTATCCCTTAGACAAGGCAACAAAAGAATACCTGCTCAAAGGTTTAAGATTGAAAATACAGGAAGAGGGAGTCATATATGGGAAACAGATTTCATTCCTTCTGTGAAGAGCCAGGTTCAGGTTCAGCCTTTAGCCTTTAAAAATCTTACAAAAAGGCAAACCTGATTCTCATACCTGCTGAAAAGGTACTAAACTGTTTAGATGGTAGGTATCATCAGGCTGCTTCTCAGCAGGGAGCTCTGATTCATCAGCATCAGGGTTTCCCCAAAGCTTTCTGCCTACGTCTTCTACTTAGCTTGGCAGGGACATTGTCAGAGAATAAAAGACTTCATCCTCATGTCAAAGGGTTGGCATTCATCAAAATGATAATACTTTTTACCTAGAGCACCTTTTAGATGAGGTTCATGAAGTCTGTAAAGAAGAAGATGATAAAGAGAAAAATGTTGCAGGATTTTTTATTATATTTTTGGCACTAAAACTGATACTACATGAAATGAAAGATTTTTCTTTTATAAGTTCCCTTTGGCTTTTACTTTATAAATATTCCTTGGTTAAGTCGGTGAACTGGTTTTCACATAAAGCGTAATCCAAAGCCTGTTAAGGTCAACAGAAAGCTTCTTATTAATTTCAGCAGGCTTTGGATTGAACTCCAAGTGCAAAACTGCTCACTGAATCAAACAAAAAGTTTTTGTATGGCAAAAGCGAGATTCATACCTTGCAGGATCAAGCACTTCACAATGAGCATAGTCTAAAATCCCGTAAATCTTCCAGGAATCTTTCTGTTGTTTGTTATGGGCTTGGGATCAAGTATGTCGTATCCAGTCTGCAAAATCGAGGGTGTTTTCCGACCGGTGCTGGGCACCTCATACTTTCACCTTCAAGGAAAACAGAAAACATGCAATGTCCAGAAAAAGGGGCTTTCTAACCCTCCAGAGTGGACTGATTTTTTTGTAGGAAGAGCTGAGAGTGAAGCAGTTCAGCCACAGCTTGTTACATTCCGACAAATCCCCTCCAGATCCCCAAACCTAACACTAGCCACCTTGAGCATTGATACACAGGGGGTTTTCATTGAGGCACGGAGTGTCTAGGTGGCTGCAGTATGACTACGTGGTCATTTTTCATATTTCCTCCCCTAAGTACCCTTTGTTCCTCTGCTTTATAACTTAGTGATGCTGCCTTCTTCAGCTTCTCCTTTCATTTTTTTAGTTTCTGGCTCCTGTTTCGATACAGCCATTAACCCAAATCCTGCTTCATGCCTTGACTTGACCACAGCTGAAAAAGGTCCCTCCAAAAATCATGGTGGGCTTGTCACACTCTCACTTGACTTGTTGCTGGGCTGTAGGGTGTATTTAGGTTAAAATATGAAGTTAAACTAATCTGGCACTTGAGAGAATAAAATGAGTTTGAAAGGGATATGTGGCTCTTGTCAAGGAAGAAATCCCCTCTCGTTAACTTCAGAAGAAGATAAAGCAGCAGCAAGATTTCCACATAGTCCATTGACAGAGCAGCCTATTAAGTAACTTTATATCCCCAAATATGCTTTAACATCTAGTTTGACAGTAAAAGCTAAATTATCTGAATGTCAATAAGTGATCAATAACTCCTTTGTTTCATTTCATTAAGTTTTTATTTTCATTTTTTTAAACTGTAAATTATAAAAAATGCTTCAGCACAAAAATAGCTATATGATTAATTTCAAATTTTTATGATAGTATCCATTTCCACAAAAAAAAAATCAGCTTTTTTTGGGAGGGGTTTTGGTGAATAATATGAAGGTAATATGGAAGTATACTCAAGTCCTCTAATGAAAATTAATTTTTTAAGATTTTAGGTTTTTTAAATGTTTCACAACACCTCCTCTCAAACGGGGAATTTTATTTGGTGTTGATATTTTTGTGACTCTCTTATCATTATGATGACTTTTATTTTCTGTGAATGATTGCTTTCCTTCTCCTATAGTTTTCGAGAAAGGCTTTAAATCCAGACCACATTGTGGGACACAGATTGATATTTATGACCAATATCCATTAGAAGTTCATTCTAACCACGTCCTAGGAACAGAATTAACACAAAATTAAAGCCAATTTCATCATTATCAAACTTGATACTACCTAGAAACAGGTAAAAACAAGCCTAGCATCAGTTTTAGATTATAAAGCTCTGGTTCAGTTTTAAACTGACAATAATTCTGAAAACTCCTTCTAAACACCTTTCTTTTGCAGAAATATTATCCCTTCCATCACCCAAGCAAAACCAATTACTTAACATTTGAGCTATGGAGCAACTATGTTTGTGTGACAATTAAGGTAGAAACACAAACCTTGAGCCAAAATAGGCTTTGGTGTGTAACTGTCTCAAATATTGATAATTCACAGGGTTAAGGAAAAAAAGAAAAGGAAGCATAGTAAACAAAACCTTTGAGAAAGAGAGCATTTGATAGAAAAAAAACTCATTCAATTTTAGCACTTTTTGTAATATTTCTTCAGCCCCTTCTATTTCCTTGCTTTGTTTAACGAAAAATAATCCTTGAGCATTGTAAATAGTTATGTTACCTGTGTCACTTGAGTATTTATTTAGTTATCTTATGAAAACAGAAAGTGCTAGTGATCTGTTACTTTCTTTAAAAACATTGAAAAGAACTCATGACAATTTGTTGCATACATCTCATGATTCATTGCAAATATCGGGACAGGGTCATTCAAGACCACAAGGTCGGTATCATGTGAAATGAGGGTCAAGATGGCTTGAGTCATGAAGACTATCACAGTTTGATAAAAACATACCAACCTACCTTTCAGAGTTTTGAGCGACGCTCAGTCAGTAATGACATCAAAAAGAGTAACTGAAGTGTAAATTAAACATCTCAGAGACTGCATCTCTGTTTATTTTCAGAGTACGTGTTATGCAGGCAACGGTTTAAATACATGTAACAGAGATGTAACTGAAGAATGAAATGAAATACAGCCCAGCTGAAGAAATTAGTAATTATTTGCCTTCAGTTTCTTCTCCCCTTAGAGAAAGGAGGTGACTGCAGGTTTGCTCTCTGTATCATCGGACACCTCCACTCCAAAAAGCAGCTTTGTCAGTGCTGACACTAGTTCAGCAGCTATGGCGCAAGCCCTGCTGACCTGGTACATGGTTCTCCTTTTATCTTCTTCCACTGTCTGGAAGCAGCTGCCACAGCTGTTATAAACAATTTTGGATTTGACAGTGCTGGTTGATATACGCAGCAAGATACAGTGGTGCTTAGACCAAACTGTTGACCTGTTCTCATGAGTGGTCTTGAATTTTTCAACAGGGAGCAAAGAAGGGGTGGTAGCAAAGTTGCCCTGGAGGTCTCGGGTTGCCAAGCCCAGGAGATGCAGGGTGGGAGGTGGCTGTAGTTGCACCAAAGCACATAGATCTGGGGTCACCTGTCTAAGAACATGCTGGAGGATACAAGATGCTCATACAACGGTCTGGTCAGGTGTATTCTGGGCTAACTTAAGGAAAAGAACTGGAAAGAGGCTTATTGGGCTCAATCATTCACACTTTTCAGCAGCAAATGTACAGGCATTGTTCCAGAAATGTCTAGTCTCTAAGAAAGCGGAGATTTACAGGAAAGCTTTGAGAAAGCTGGACAAATGTGACTTACAGAAAAGAGGAGTTCTCCCATTATCCTTCATTGGGAAAGGTGCTCATCTATCGGGATCAGATGAGAGAAAGCTGGTAGAAAACCTCTGCCACTTGGTTAGTACCAAACTGGATAGGGTATTGGGAGGTTGGGTTTAGTCCTCTCCGTTAGCCAAGAACAGCAACAGAAAGAATTATTAGGTGCTTGGAGTGACCCATCACCCACTGGTGCTCCCAGATAAGCTAACCTGTTTGCAACCCAACAGAGTCCTATGCTTTGCATCAACTTGTTCCTCCTTGCACAGCCAAGATAAGAAGATCTTGGACTTTCTAAATGAACTGAGATTTCAATGAAAGTTGAGAGGGCAGCAAAATGCTTTCATGGGCATATGCCTAATTTGCATTTTCTAAATTCACCTTTCAACCCTGGGATATCTGCTCTCTACAGGTTTAAGCCACAAAGAAAAACAGGAGGTCACTGAATCCAAAAAGTACAAATGTTCAGTTACCCAACTGTTGATCACCGTTCTGCTGTATGCACAAGCACTTGAATCATACTTTCCTGGACTTGCTTTAAGTATAATTCTCCACAAAACTGGTAGTTATGTTTTGAAGCCCCATCCGCACTGTAACTCAAGACTTAATACTTACCCACTCTATTCTAAACGGCACAACCTTCAAGTGATGATATTATGAAACCTGATTTAAATGTCTATTAGATTAAACTTCCTTAAATATAGAGATGTTTGCTTTTAATTAGCTATCTCTGTATGCTTACACATATTTGCAAAGGCACAGAGTACAGTGTCCGCTAAGGTTCTGAAAAATGGCGTGAAAATAAAGAATAAGAGACACAATTACTCGCACTAAAGATGGATCTCTACCCCAGCCGGCTTTCCGGGGCACAGCCCCAGCTCCTGCATGTGAGCTCCCCGGGCCCCCCCGGGCTCTCTGCCTGCCCTCCCCTTGGCGTGGGGAAGGGCTCTGCTCAGCGGGCTTTCTCAAAATGCAGCTTTCGAGGGAATATGTGCTTATTAGCAGAAGTAATAAGTTCTACACCTTGTGTTCACCCTTCCTGGAGACAGAAAAATTACTTCAACATGGGTGATGGAGAATAGTAAAGAATGCTAAAGGAACCAGAATATTGACTGTGCAGCACACCTTCCTTAAAAAAACAGCTGGGGACTACAGGAGTTGGTGAGCATAAAGCTAGTCTGTAGTTCATCCTACAAACCTTGTCCTCCAAAGGGAAAAAGCTTGTTATAGAATTATCTAGATGACGATCTTGATATTTCTTGGCTTCCTACAGCACAGCATGGTAAAGACTTGCAAAACTTGACTAAGATTGCTAACAGATCAGTGGTAAGAGAGGTCTTAACTGCTCAGTGAGGTAGATATCTGCATTCCCCCCACTTCTAAATAACTCAAGCAAACTAAATTATCTGCTCCATCATATATAGCACCCCCCAATCTCCATGGAGAGATATTCACACAGACAGCACACAAGAATTTTTTAAGAAATATTTTTCTAGTATTTTTCCTTAATACAACTTAGAACGAAAACTATTTATTGCTTCACTCACTCCACTGGGTCACTGAAGCTTCTCCTGACATTTAGTTCTTCTGACTTTCTTACTTCTCCTCCCAAACCAGTTTTCCAGTGGGTAGCAACTGGAAATTGCAAAATAAAGTGAAATGCAGTGCTGCTGTTTGGGGAAAGAAGCACAAAAGCTTTACAAAAACTGCAGCCTGGTGCCTCAGTAGATGAACACTGGTGTTTGGCACTTTGTAATAGGTTAGGAGCCTCAAAATTTATTGTAAACTTAATGCAGTTTTACAGCCTATCTTCAAAACATTTACACAGACAGTAAAGGATGATGGATATTTGCAGAGCATTCCTCTTCCCCAGCAGTTTCCCTTGCAGTAACACTGCACAAGCATCAGCGATTTGAAATATATTATTGATGTATCTTTGAAGATCTATTATATGATACCTCATGTTTATTGCTATTATGCAACTGGCTTCTAAGTGTCCTCTTCTATACGAGGCAGAGCTGAGAAGATACGATCAGTATTACTATTATTTGTATTGCAGCGATGGAGGCAGTAACCCAGCAGGGCACCATTGATTTAGATACCATACAAAGACACAGGATGACAGAGTAGCTGCTCCACACTTTACATTTTAAATAAACCAGGAAAAAAAGACCAGAAAGAGAGAGATATACAGTATATAAACAATCACCAGAGAATAAAGTGCATGAGAGAGATGTGTGCCTGCACCAGTAACGTTAATGAGATCCATACTTTGCATTTAATGGTAGTCTCTCAATTGACTCCTTCGTGATGGAAAGGTGGAGACGTGAATGAAGAGCTAGATAATTAGATGCCAATACAGAAATCCTGATTGGGAAGGTGAGCAGAGTTATGGGGAGGTCAACTTTTTTATTACTATTGGATCTTGAATGTTCTGCTCTACCACGTCTTTAATCTCTTTTCATACACAATGTGTTTTATGGATTATGTGGCTCAGAGATCATTTTCTTTGCATGCACAGCCTGGTCTTATTTATTCTCACTAATGCTGCTAACATCTCTAAAGCTAAGAACTGGATCAAACTTACAGTGAAAAGCGCAATAGATTTTCTGTTAGCGTTGATTTAAAGAGAGGTCCAGGATGTTTCTATAGCCCAGATGAACCACGAGTACAGCATTACCTTAGCAGGGAGTGTCCCGTTGGACAGCGTTTGCTAGTAAAAGATAACGACAGAGAGTAAATGTAGCAGTATCTTCTAATCAGAAAATGAGTTGGCAAGAGCAGTAGGCAGGAGAACGACCTGAAATGTTTAAAGAGAGCAGCCAGAGGAGAGGCCGTGGGCTTTGGATCGGATAAACGCTACGTTTTTTCTTTACCCACAAAACAGCAGCAAGGAAACTCCACGGGAGAGTATCAGTGGTTTTGTAAAGCAAACAGATACAGCAATGACCTACACGAACTGTCCTGATTTCCTTAAACGTTCAGAAGCGTTCTGCACGCCCCCAAATCCTAACTATGCTCTTCAGATCTTGACAATTTGTACAGCAGTTCTCAATTCAGGTTATTTTCAATGCTTATTGCAGGTCACACAGTAGCTTGCAGCACCCTGAAGTGTTAGAGAAAGACATGTTCACTCTAGCAATTAAGCAGTGGCCCAATGTGTAAGAAGCCAAGTGCTGTAAATTAGACAAATTCCCAAAATAATAAAAGCAGATCTGTGTCTTGTCCAGAGTGCAGTGCTGCAAATACATGTTTAGCGTAGGACTTGCTCAATGCTCACGGGGGGTTATGGTCAGCATGGAAATATATGTGTTATCCTATTATATTCGGAATACATGTTCTGTTTACATGGAGAAAGAAAATTTCTGGTTTTCCAATACTTTGTGCAGTGTAGTCCACATTAAGACTTCCTGGAGCTCTTCCTCAGGCTTTCTACTTCATGCACCCATTATACTTGCTTTACGTTTCTGGGGTTTTTTTTTAGCATTTCAAAGCACGGCCTTTAAAAATTGCAGAAAGCCCAAAACGCAGCTGTGGCCATTAGGTTCCCAGGCATAGATTAATCATACCTATATATAACCTGGGTGTGAAGCAGGAAAGTACAGTTCTTATGATGCTCTGTGTTACAATTTAAAAGCCCTTCATTTTGTGATTCCCTCTTTTATTACACTCCGTAAATCTCCTCATGTCTTTAGGAGCAATACCAAACATCTGCAGTCTCTGAGTATTTTTATTCTATTTACTTCTAATAGGTGGCATTTTAAATTTTCTTTTACGTGTGGCTAATTCTGTCTTCAGACCTGTCAAGTTGCATGGCTGAATGCCTCTAGGACTGATAGCTGCACAATCCACGATGCTACACCAATATACGATAGCTGCACATCTACACGAGGTTTTGATAGTCTGACAGTAGCTGTTGATAATAAAGCATTTGTGACACAGTTTTGGCTAGCAGTCATCAGAATACTGGTGAATTTCTAGTTATTACAGAAAATTAATTTTCAGATGGAGCAATCGCGTCCTGGAGCTTTGGGGTCCAGGTAATCACTTGGAATCTAATTCAGGAAGGGCCTCAGCCATGTGCCTAATAAATGTACGTGTGCTGGAGATTATTACTGCAAGGTGATACATTAAAATTGTCACCATCCGAGAAGTTAAAATTCAATATGCTTATGTGCATTTTCAGGGCGGAATCTATCAGCTTGCAACTGCTTGTGTGCAAATATGTTTGTGGATATGTAATTCTTCCCTGGGTCAGATCCGATTTTCAGCGTCTCTTTACTAGTCATTTACTATTTTTAGCTTTCTGGGTGTTACAGTAATAGGAATCCATTTAAAATATGATGTTAAAAATTAAATGATGCCTTAGCCACCATCTAAGTTAATAATTTTTTTCTAATTGCTTAGAATTTTGAAAAAAATATTTAACGTTCACTGGTAGAGCAGATGGAGCTGTGAGCTGTGAATGCTTTCCTACGTGATAATGTACTTGGGTTCTGGCTGCTGGGGTTGCTTTGTTTCTTCATTTTCTCATTCAACAATACTCAGGCTGCAAAGATAAGAACTTTGGTATTTTTCGAGAGTTTCAAGCTCGGAGGCAGGCTAAGCATTATTCAGGGACAAGTGAACAGAAATACTGGATTTTCAGATGCCAGGCTGTTTCAGTGAATATCTTTGCCTGCTCAATAGTCAGCAAAATCAAGTTTTTGAATTAGTATCAAAGTACGTAAAATATATTATCCCTCTAACCATGTGGAGGAATTGAGGCAGGGGATCCCAGCTCAAGGGATGTCCCGTCTCTTTTCCTGCTAATGAGAAATATCCATGCACTCTTGTTTGAACTTTCGCAACTGCACAGATTTCTGTAAAGTCTCGTGTTCATGGATGAGAGGATACGGCACAGGGAAAGCCATCTAACAGATGTGCTGGCTGCCACTCAAAACTTAGCATGATGCTCCTAATCGATACACAAATTAATAAAGGGATTAGTATTGCAACTGATTTGCCATACTTCAAAAGGGAGCCGTGATAGAAAATTAAGTAGCGTCTGCTGCATTTTCATCAAAATAAATTTTAATATGATAAAAATAAGCAAAGAGTAGGATCCCATTTTGGTTAACAGAAAAATACAGTAGAAGAAAGGAATGGGGCGATTCCGACCACCATTTGTGTCCAGGAGACAAACTTCCTCCGCAGACTTCATTAACTGTCACTGGTTGACAGTTCTGGGAAGCTCCTGGGTTATTCTTCAATGCAATTTCTTGCAATGCTATTTTTATGGAATAACAGCTTGCATGAGCCATGGTTTTGAAATCTAAATTTGCTTAACAAGTGGATTTTCTATTTGGGACTACTTTTTCTTTTCTTCTTCATGTTCAGGAGTACAGGAAGTTTTGCTAATTTTATTTTAAACCTGAAAATTTTACCAAGAAAACTTAATGAAACTCGCCTAACTTGATTTTTATTTGAAATAACAAGTCCACTACAGGTGACTGTGGTTACCATAATATGGTAACTTGGCCAATTTTTAGCCTCTTTCGCATGTCTGATAACACCTATAGTCTATAGTATCTACTGGGGCTCTAAATGATTGGATAAATGAAATGCAAATTGAAAATATTTGTAGAATGACAGAAAATATGCCAGCGTACCATTTATTGTAAGTCGCTGATCTATGGTAGGGAACTTTGTGTGTGTATAAAAAACACCTAGATATGTACTTCAGTCACCTCTTCCCCCAAGAACCTTCTGTAGAGACACAAAACGGGCATTAATGAATGTCGCTCTACATCTACCTGTGAGCTGAGTTTGTTCATCCCACGATAGGGATTTCAGAAACTAGAAACAAATTTTTAAAGACAAAACCGGTGAGGCTTAGTTTTAGGGATAAAAGCATTGATCATCTACCAGATGGGTTCCATTTTGTCTCTATATTGAGAGGAAAACCTGTAGATAAATTTGTTTTTGTTTCTCCCAGTAGAAATTTTTGACTATTTAATTAAAGGCCTCATTGCCCCATCATTAAATTCAAAGAAGCATATCTAATGCAAGCACTTAAATGTAATGTCACTTATTAGTCTTTAATGAAGAGAAACTTATTCTTTCTCTAAAGAACAGCTGTAGAAATAGTGCCCATGTCACCCACAAAATTATATATTATGAAGAGTATTAATGTGTATTTAATGACTGTAAAAATATTCCGTTATAAAAAGGACCCTATTCTTTCTTGTTCGGCTTCATTCGTAAAGGAGGTTAATTAAAGCCAGAGCATCACAAATTCTGTAACACTGCAGGTCATTCATCTGTACCAAAGTGTAACACAATTCTGCAAAATCTCATTGACGGCGATAACATAAAACTAACTGCTCCACTGCTCAGTAAAGATCACTGGTCTGTCTTGTAACTTGGCTCTAGCTTTCATGATCCAACAGCCATGAAATCTTCCATTAAACATAAGATTTATCTAACCCTTTTCATATTATGCTTTATAAATATATATATAAAGTGTTTCAGATATTTTTCAGGGGGAAAAAAAAGCGGGAACCATAAGAAGTCCAAGTAACCACAATTTTGAGAATTCTTCCATGGAAATGCCCCCAAGGAGTGATTAAATGTTGTATGTTGTCTTCACGTCAAAAAGTGAAAGTCCTCAACGCTACTATCTACACACATACTTCAAGGTTATGTATTTGATGTTTAGTTAGTTTAGCGCCTTTTTTTTTCTTAAATTGATAAAATATTCAGAATAAAAGACCAGAGCAGTATCATAGTAAATCTCCCAGGATGGAGAGGTTGTCAACAGTGGGAGATTATCAACATCTCTCAGATAGCATCTGGATATCAGAATAGGGTGGCCAGAAGTGAAACAAAAACATTTCAGTGCCCCCCACCCCCCCCAATGACAAAACCAAATGCACTGAGAGGCTAATTTGTCACTCTTTCCTGTAAGCGAGGGTAACGCTGTGATTTTGATTACGAAGACTACATAAATATGCGGGGGTAAGGTGGAGTGATAGAATTCAATTCCAAGTATTCATCGTTTCTATCACATGCACAGTTTTTACGAATCTGATTTACCTGATGTACTCCTGCATATCCTTCCTTTACAAAGTATGTGTATTCGGTACCCACAGTACCAATATTACTTGGTGCATTCATTTTGGCTCTTTTCCTTTTTTTCCAGTTAAAAACCACCAAAAATTTTAACATATAGCAGATAGTACCTGCAGCTTCTCCGCTTCCTATTAGGCCCTGATCTTTTTCATAACCATAAGTCACCTAGAAATTGAGAACAGCCAAAACAAATTCATTTTGTTGCCTTGCATCATTCAAGCAGCTTCCAAAAGTACTGATGCACTTCTATGTACTGAGTGTTCAAGCCCGATTTCAATCCCATAAAAATGAAGAGTTACTCCACTGAAATGTGTGGATTGCCACCGGTGAGAAGGGAATGAAGATAAGCATCAAATGCTTGTAGTAAAAATCTGCCTACTCATGGCTTGTTTGAGAACTGCTCTCTGCAGTTACCCAATTCCCTTTAGTTACATGACCTTCTAATACTCACCTGGTACTTCTCCATATTTGAATTTATTCCATTCCAGATAAGTTTCTCTTGGGAAGTGTAAATTGTATAAAGGGGTGAATGAAAACCCCAGAAGATTTCTTCCTCGTGCCACAGCCCCCTGTAGCTTATAAGATCCTCCATGCCTCCCTCTCTCTCTCACTTTTCTGTATGCCAAGGGGAGAAGATGGTACCATGTGGGCTCAGGTATAAGACAAAGGGATTTTTTGCCCCCAGAAAATGAAACACAACAGGAAACAAAAAAAAAAAAAAAAAAAAAAAGAAAGGACTTACTTTTTATTTGCTATCTGCAATTCACTGCACCGGTTCATTTTCTCCCTTAGAGCTCCCGTATCGTCTCCCACCAGCAAAAGCCATGGAAATGTTGGCCACCACAGAGCAGCAACAGCTGGGGGGGAACCTCCAGGTCTGTGGCACAACACCCCGGATTGCTAGAAAAGGTCAGGGCCCCATGAGGACAGACTGCCGAGGAAGCCCTGGGCTTGCCGACGGGTGGGCTGCTGAGCCTGAGGCAGCGTCGGGGCGGAAACACTGGGAAATGCAGCCACTTCACTTTCGGGGGTTATTTTTTAAATAAAGTATGACCACACATTCAAAGCAATTTGATGCTCACCGTGCCTTGTGAAGAGCTTTGAGATTTATGAATGGAAGGTATTAAAGATAAGTAATACATCTCTTAATATAGAGATGTACTTAGACAATATGGAAATGAGATGGGAGAGCAGAAAATGTCACAGCTGAGTAGATAAACATGGACTTGTGTTTTCATTTGCAAAGACCTCCAGTATACAAGTGCTAATTATTTACTGCATTATAAGATTCTGAATTCCAGAGAGAGATTTCACCAATCTGATGTATTAAACAAGTGTCTATTGATAGACTACTCCTTAATGTACTGTCTCAAACATTTTTAAAGACGGCTACGCATCCCGCAGCTATCCATTTCACTTGAGATGCCAGACTGCATCAGTCAGGTTATTCCCATTAAGTACTGGGTGGAAGCACACTCACTAGCACACCTGACTTGACAAGCCATATTTTTTTATTACAGGGAAGCAAATCTGTTTCCTTTTCCAACATCACCAGCAAAAAGCAGGACTTGAAACAGTTCTTATTTTACTTACCTCCATAAAAGCTCATCTGAAGTAGACTCGCAGACAACCAGTAAAGCCTGAAGTATTTACTAAACCCGCTGTACCCTACTAAAGAAGTACATCAAGGGGTTTCCAGCTTTTTGTATTTCATTCCTATATGCTCCTTCTTTACCTGCAGATTTTCTTAAATCAGTCACTGCCGGGCAAGTATGACCCTGAGGCAATAGCTTTAGGGACTGGATAGAACGGAGTTGTACATGATTTCCTCCTTTACCCCCTGGATGAAGTTGTGATCCTTCTCTCCTCATCCTCATCCTGCTAAGGCACACCGTGCTTACACGCAAGCACAATGTGCAGGACACCTGGAGGTTACATTTATGCTTTACATAAAGAGGAAAATTCTTCCCTCCCTGTGACAGAAGCATTACAGCTATTTGTGGAAGATCCGCTTTTCCCTTTTTTCCCTGTACTGGGTGTGTCGGCAGGCTCAGCTCCAGCTCCCGAGGGCAGCGTATTACCCCACCATGCCTGAGCTCCTTATTCTTTTCAGGTAACACAACAGCTCTTTTGTGTTAAGGGACAGGGACCAGGGGAGAAAATAGCAAAAAATTTCTGTCACTTAAAGGCTAGCTATGAAAAGAACATCTTTGGCTGTCCATCCGGTGAACAAAAGAGCAACCGAACCTGGAAAGAACTTAGAGTTGTACTAAAGGGAACCATTCCCTTGGAGAAAGAGCATGGGAAGGATGGGGGAGAAACATCCTGCTGGGCAGGTTGGAAAGGGGATCTCAGGAAAGAGCTGTATCTGGCAGTTACAGAGGCACCTGCCAGGGTGTCTGGTGGTGGTTTTCGACAAGAGAGACGGGTAAGGAAGAGCAGATCATGGAGTAATAATCTGTATCAAGCTTTGCTGTTTTAAGTAAATTTTGCTCTATGGAAGGCAGCTGTTACTAATAGACCTGTTATCCCAGCCCCTCACTGCCGTCATTCACTAAATTTTCCCCATCTCTGTTAGTTAAATTCAATATTATTTTTATCTTTGTGTATCTTTTGTATCTTAAGTGAACAATGAAAACAGGAAGCTGCCAGACTAAATAAGAGATTTTGCAATAATTAATTTTTTTTTTGCAAAAAAAATACTGCACGAAGCCAGTCTTGTAGCATGTCCTTCTTGGTTAGGCAGCTATGAAGGGAATGGAGAGGATGAAGAGGAAAGAGGAAGAGGAATGGATGTAGATCGTTATTAGACTGACGAATGCTTAACTAAAATGAAGTTGTAATAGAGCTGGTGCGAGAGCAACTCTTTACACATGAATGAAGGAAATTCACACTTTTTTGTATGTTATAATACAATTTTTGCAGCTGCCTCGGTCCTGCAGAACTTGTGCTTAGCTCTAACTCATCAGTTCAGTGGTCTCTAAGCCTCTCTGCCTAGAACTGCCCATATGAAGTGAAGACGTAATTATGAATCCACTTGCTCACAACCAGTTTGACTCCTGTTCCAAAAATACTCGCAATGACTTGGTCAGCTCAGATCCAAAACACTTAGTTTGGGATCAGTGCAGGAGGAGAGGTGTTGGGGGGCTGTTGGAAATGGGCCTCCGTGATCAGCCGTGCTGCTGGCTCAGACCCGGAGGGCAGCACACCCTGCAGACTGAGCCCTCAGGTGCTGTGGGAAGATCCTCAGCCATTGAAATAACTCCGTTGATCAGCTTTTACTTTTCATGGTTTTCAGTTTCGTGGGTTTCTTGTTCTGTAAAATTATAAGGAGCTTTTCAAGATCTGCATATAAAAAGCCCACTGGGTCTGTCTTCCTGAAAGAGTGTGACTGGGGCTTATTTTTTCCATCCTATCGCTCTAAAAACTTCCCCCACATGCACAATTTCTCACTTTTATCTCATCCTCACTGTTCTTTACTCATCTTTAAAAGCAATTTTGGATAAAGCCTTTCTGCCAGTCCCCACTCTGGCATTTTTTGGCTTCTGCTTGATCCCTCAATAACATTTTGGGTTATGAGAGTTTACTTTGCTTGTCTGTTGGCTTTTAATTGTGGATTCGGAAAGAGTAACATTTAGGTACTGCGTCTACCTAGCTGTTGGTAAGTTCATAAGTATGGCTGCTTTACTGGAGGGTATTTGCATTTGGCTTTCTCAACATTGTAAAATGCAAACTTGGTTAATAGGGAAATTGTGTCTTGCGTTGTAGAGATGCTAATAGAAGTGGCATCACTTGCCATGAGATATTCTAATTTATGACTATCTTTAAAGAACATACTTGCCAATTAGTGTCTTTATTAGAATACTTACTTTTTATCATTTGAAAATATGGCTCTTAATTCAGACCAGCTTTGCCTGAAGGAGAAACGTTTGTTAATAAACAAATGAATAAACTAAACCTTTCCATCAGTACCCATGGAGAGAACCACCTTATATCACATAGGCACCCTTATAGATCATATTACTTATTATTCTGAAACTCGTTCAATTATTGAGAAAGACAATTTCATGTAACATTATATTGTCTTGCTGGGAAAAATATAGACAGGATATTGGAATTTGCTTGTTTATTAAAGCAAGTAGCTCATTAGGCATAATTAAGATAGAAGAAACAGGAGCATTAAATTTTCATACCACGCCATCAGCCCGATAGCTCCAGTAAAGGCAAAAGCACCATAGTTTCTCTATTAGTACATTGATCAGGTTAATGTAATTAAGGTGCCAATTTTATTAGAATCTGAAGATAACATGAGGAGTGCTTAGTGTTTTTCACTTAAAAATGTAGTACAGAAACTGTTGAAAAAAACAGAGCTTAATAGAACTGAAAACCCCACTATTCATCACAGGGATAAATATGAACCAGGATCTGGCTAAGATAGGTACCGTGGGGACATCACAGTGTCCTGCGCTTGTCAGGATGCTGTCATTGCATCTCCTTCCCCAACGGATGGTGAGAAGTTAGAGCAAAGCTAGTTACAGCAAGGGGACGGCCTCCCACAAACAGGGCGTGCGTTCCCAACAGCCGTTCCACACTCATCTTTTCACCATGGAGGACTTGATCCCTTTAGGGTGTGTGGCTTTGCACTCTACAGCCCATGACTTCCCAGACAAGAGCGTGTCTTGCAGAAACACACTATTGTCAACACAGGAGTAAAGCAGCAGGGAAGAAGTCAAAGCACATCTGACTGTTCCTCACATGATCCGGGTACGTGTAAGGTGTCCGGTGCAGTAAATAACTGACCACAGGCACATTCATGAGTCGACAGGATATTCTGTTGATTTATATGAGCTCAAAAAGAAATATCAATGCTGCACCACTGCTTTATACGTACAGTCTGTTGGCCCTGATAGAAGCAACAACGCAGTTGTGCATGGTGCAGTCCCTGCCACGTAAAACCTAGAAGCACCACCCGGGCTGCTTTGTGCTGGCAGTACTGTGCGTGTTTTGTAATCCTCCGTTAGTCCGGAGGGCATGTCCACAGCTTGGTGTAGTCGTACCTGCAGAGGTGGGGGGGAGAGAGACTTTGGCTCCAGGTCACGGAAGCATGGAAACCTGCTCATCCTTCCGAGCAGAAGTCCTTCACTTCAGATATTGTGCCCCTGGAAAACCCTTAAGCAGCAAATTATTTTACCTAAACTCATTTTGAATATACGGATATGTGTATTTATATGCAGGCCTATATAGCTGCACAAGCATACCTACTTCTGCCCTGCTGGGGTGTTCTGAGCTGCTTCTGACAGGTCCCACAGGCTGGGCAAGCAACATCTCTCCCATGCCCTGCCATCTGATTGAATAACGTGCCATGCACGAATGACACTTGACACATGATTGCGGGGGGAAGAGTCTTAAGGTTGCTTTTGGCTTCTGTGAAGAAGTATGAGGTACGGTCCTTTGAAAAATAGGTAAGTTGGCAGAAAACTATTTTCCTCAGCGTAGCATCTGTGTGATCTTCCTTTGGTGTTTAACCGCAAATACGTGTTTCCCTGACACACAAAGTACATCTATTTTTAAATAAATAAATAAAACCAAGCAAATTAGGTTACCAGTCAAGTCATCAAATCAGCAGTGCTATATTCAGAGAACATAGCATTGTGCCTCACAAATTATCTCTCAATCCCACCTGCTCTCAGATCTTTATAGCCTGGCTATCTGCTCTACTATGATTGCTCGATAGAAAATAAACAGATGGGGCTGAGAAAAATCCAAATGAATAAATGGGGTAGAAACTGCCTCAAGCCTTTTGAACAGCATCAGGACAGCTTTTTTCTTTTCAAGGATTTTTCTTCCCCCATTTGAAAAATAAACCTGCTGGAACACAAGATGTGATTTGGTTTAATTTTTGACTACATGAAAACACACACATGCACACAAATGTGTTGTCGGTGCTTTTGGGCGGAGAGAAACTCCACTTTCTTTCGTGGGCTTTGCTGCTTTTTTTAATCTGGTAATTGCCTGATCAATATTGCTATTTGAAACTTATATGAAAATGTGTGAAACTTTCTAACAGCAAAGAATATATAGATTTCTTTGCTGTGCTGCAGGACGTCAGCAGCAGTAATTTCAGTAATTAGGCCGCTTTTCAAATAATGGCCAATTCCATGGATACATGACTAAGATAAATTATGCCCTGGATAAGCTTATATTTTCCTGCATGCTCTTGCCCTTTCTGTGTTCATGTCCACATACGGAAAGCATGAGTAAACATCTTTTCTTTTCCTCCTCACAGCCCATGGTACACCTGTGTACTGTCTCAGGCAGGAGTGCTCTTCACTCGTCCTTAGCACTGGATATCCTACATCAGAAGTGACCTTACATTTGTCCTTTAGAAATTATTCTTTTCTTGTTGATCTTTTTTCACTTCTAGATTAGTTTACAGAATGAAATGAGGAAAAAACAGAGGAAAAATCATGATTTTCCAGTGAATGTAATCCAGATTACAGACCAAAAAGCAGGATGTTAAAAAAGCAAGCAAGATCAAGAAAAGAATGCTCTGGATTATTTTTTTTTTTTTTGGGGGGGGGGCGCTTTTCAGTTATTTTAGATCATCTTATTTAATGCTTATTCTAATAGTTTCTTGCTAATGTCAAGAAAGAATACAAAAAATTGAAGCAATTATTTATGATAGCATT
>VZTL01004524.1:0-13069 GCA_013400535.1 Scopus umbretta
CCTGTAAAACATACAAGATGCACACTGACAAATTAATAGTGTACCCTGAAACTGGAGAATTTTCTGACTTTTAATATGTGGTCTCTCAATTCCAGCTTTTACTTCATGCACTGTACATTCAAACACATATAAGGAAAGTTAAGTGAAACTGCTACAACTTACTGAAAAGTCATATTCTCAGGTTGTCATCAGAGTGCCATGTTAAATCTTTGACTTGCATAGAAAACTAGAAATGCGTTAATAATGCATTAGGACTTAATTAGATATGGTATTCCTGTTATAAAGGACAAACCTCAGATCGATGTGCACACATGAAGATACCAGACGTGATATATTTCAAAATTTTTCCTTTTTAGAAATTTCCTCATAAATGTGCTTCTTTTATTCCATCACTTGGCATAGTTAGCAATCACTGGTGGGCAGTATGCTCTGCTGTATCTTATTTCCTTTAAGAAAAAAAAAAAAAAACAAAACACGGATCAGGGCCACCCATGTCTAACGGCGTTTTTTACAAAAGCAGTTTTGAGGAGCGAACCAATGCTCTCCCACACTCTCCCTGCTTTTCCTGCTGTGAATGTTCTTCCAAATGGTTAGGCTGGCTCTGCTCAGTGCGTCATTTGTTATCCCAGGTCTCTCCATGAATAATAGGCAACAGAGTGTAAAGTGCATAGGTTGCAAAGTGACTCCTCTGCCTTTATTAGTTACAGATGCAAGCAAAGAAATCCAGAGTCTTCTACATTAAAGCCTATACCTTCAGCAGAGCTGTTCCCATAAAATCTCCTCTCAGGCTCAGGCAAGAAGGTCAACTATTGGCCAGGAAATATCAAAGCAAAGTACACACATGAAAGAAATTAATTTTCCTGGTCCAGCCAGCTCAGCACAACTGTCTTTAGGGGGCATATCCACAACCTCAGACATTGTTCCTTAGCCAATCCTGAGCCGATCCCATTCTTGGAAGCCACCTTCCATTTCCTCAGGTGAGAGGGTAAATATGTTCTCCTTTTCATGAGTTTGGCGGAAAGACTCTCTGATTAGCCACTAAAGCAAGACCTCTTGACCAAGAACAGTCTATTCTCTTTTTTTCTTTTGTAACTGGCTAGTCACAGATATAACTCCGTGTGCAGAGTGGATACTTCACATGTAGTGATAACAATACTTCTACCCAGCCACCATCCTGAGGATGCCTCTAGCCTCTTCACCATGTAAACCCAAAGTTATAGCTACCAGCACCAACCAAGCAGGAAAAAAAACAGAATCTGATAGTTAACTAAACTATATGGCAAAACAGCAATAGGATTTTACATGCAGATAAACTTTAATCAAGTGTATAATTGCTAATTTATGACCTCTATCTAAACCACACCTCCTGAAAACTTAATCTGTGAAGGTCATGAAACCAAAAAGAAAACCCACAAAACTTGTACTGGCTTATCTTTGGGACCATCTGATACCTTCACAGCCACAGTCCCTTACCCACAGGAACTCTTGTTACAGCCCTCGCCGAGTTCCTCTCTGCGAGTAGTCACAGGATGGATGTATTGGATCGACCTTTTAGATCTTATTTGCTTCCAAGCCAGCTCAGCTGGAGTTGCACCAACAGTGTCTAAGCCTTCTTGTGCCACCATGAACCTTCCTCAGCCACAGCTGACCTCTCTGGGGATTATGCAGTCAATGACATAGCTGTTCCAGTTCCCAGCTTAAATTTCTGAGGCCTATGTGATAGGTAGAGCATTTACAGCCTTCACAAAATTTTTAACATGCGGTCACCCATTTCACTTATAAGTAAAAAAAAACAAGAGAGCTAGGAGCTGGGCAAAAATAATAGATGTCTTTTGGGGGATCCTCAGTACATCTGGGCAATACAAGGCTTTCTGCTCCCCTGTATTTGTGCTCACTCTTCCAATCTAGTCATGGTGAGAACTTCTTCCCCTTTACTGGGTATTGCCATTCTCTGTCCTCTTTTAAACCTGCTCACCAAGAGCTGTTGGTAGTCTGCAGTTAGATGGTGCCCTTCATTGCCCAGGCAAGACAGCTCTATTGGTTATTACTCTTAAAGGAATATCTCAGTTTCTCAGACAGTCTCCCTTTCCTGATGTAAAATGGGGAATTCAGGCTGCACTGAAAGTGATGGGGAGTTTGCAGAATGGAGTAAATGCACATTGCAGTGTTCCCTGGCTCACCCTATCCAGGGCTCCCTTTACAGCCTGAGTTAGAGCCATATGCGTTGCCTTGTCCAAGACACAGCAAAAGAAAACTCCTCAGAGAACAATCATCTGGCAGCCAGTGTGTATTCTTTGTACCACCTTTGAGGAACATGAAACTTAGTCCACATAATTACAGAAAAACCATGTCACATTCAGTCTTATTTTGGCCCTACATCTCATGTTTGCCTATTTTATCTCTTAAAAAATAATTATGACTACACATTCTATTCACTGGCATATTTGTTTTGTTTTATCAAACGTGTTTTTCTTGTTACAATAGCATGTGATCCATCAACTATTTAATACAATTAAGAAAAAAACCCAGCAACTCTGCAAGTAAGGCTGTGCGCACATTCCAAGACTGTGGTAATATCACAAGTCATGAGAGCTTTGCTTTTTTGAGAGAGTATAATTTTGTCAGAATGACTGGGTGTGGGTTAAAAATTAGTTTCATAGGGTTTTCTGGACACAGCTTTTGATTCCCTTGCCTGCATTTTTAAGATAGGAAGGAAGCTTCCTAGTGCCAAATACTGCATCTAAACATGTGATGAATTACACCAGAGATAAGCAGTGCTGATAGGAAGAACAAGTTCTGAGAATGAACATTTCCAGGATCACCCCAGCATGTGCATTTTGACAGCCTGATGGTATTTAAATGGCTTATTCTAGAAACTTCCTTCCCAAAGTTCCCTTATTAGATGACTTGAAGTGACTGATTCACTTGATTAAAGATCTCCTGTCTGCTTTCCAATACAGTCTGGAGCAAGGAAGTTTGACCCACTCATACTGACCTCCAAGGTGCGTTTCTTCTGACTTGCAGTACTGATGGATTTCCAAAATAACTGTACATCCCATCTCATCATATGGTCTCTTGCATATCTGATTGAGCAAGAGATAGATTTCAGTGGTTTTATCTCTGCTGAATGCATTCAGGACAGTACCTGCATAATAATTTCAAGGTCTACCATTTGTTGTTTAAATTGATGAGGCTTTATTTAAGGTTGTGTTTCAAAAGTACATAACACTTCAGTGTTTTTGTCTCCTTTCCTTCCTGGTCTTTGCATGACAGGTATTTTTGTCTGCTTTTCCTGCTGGCTATTGCATGCCAACTAACTTATTGCTATGGCACAGAATATACCCCATCTGTCACAAACATTTTTTAACAGAGTCTAAGCTGAATGTTGAATGAAGCCATGCCTTATGTAGAGGAGTTTTAATTATTCTTCGGTCTGTGGAAGAGGGGAGTAGGGCCAGGATGAGGAAGACTGGGTTGTCAGGAAGATAGCTGGAGGGAAACAGAATATATCATTACCTAAGGGAGTGGTATCCTCAGTCTTCATCTACTTTAATTCTCTCACCAGACACATCAAATGACAGTGCTGTAGGGCTTAAAAAAATTGGGGCAAAGCTGGGGCAGTGGGTGGCTGATAATGACAGCCTGTCTAAATGTCTGAGTGGCAGACAAGTGGAGGGAAAGAAGTTTGTAGTAAGGGGTAGCTAAGGCGGAGTGATAACATATTTGCTTTTTACCTGCTTTCTTTCCTGAGCAGGGCTTGGCAGCTGGTTAAGCTGGCTATCTCTACATGAGCTTCACAATGGTGTTTATTAAATTTTTTGCTAAGAAAATTGAACTTTGGAATCATCTCAGCTTGCCCACAACTGATTGTTATTGCATGGAGCACAAGAATGAATGACTTAAATGACTTTTGCTTTATTGGCAGAGGCAAGAGGTAGCCCCAGTCCTATTTCTTTCCGCACCTCCGAAAAGGGACCCAAGTTCAGAGTCCACTGCAGATGGAATTGCTTGGGGTAAAGGAGGAGCTCTCCAAGATGGGATGTAGCTGCAGTTCTGCCAGTCTCTTGTTCCTATGAAAAACCATGTCTATTCCATGTCTGTCTCACTATTTACACATGGAAATCTATTTCCTACTCCTGAAACAAATCCGACGTGTTCCTCTAGCTCATTCAGCTCTTGCGGCACATGCATATATACTTGGAATAATAGGCACAAGTAACCTGCAGAACCCCTGCGGATCCCACCCCAAGCCCTGTGAGGCCAGGAGGTGCTGGTTCACCCAGCACAGCTTAGGAGCCCGGGCACTTCCCACTGATTCTTACAGGAGATGAGGTGTCTCTTCAGCCCGACCTCCCTTCCCTGCCCAGATTTGGTAGTTACTATGAGCTGGCAAGTGAGGGGTAGTATAGTGCTACCTCATCACTTTAGCATAAAGATAGTTCCTGACTTAAAAAGCTTTTCCATTTCCAGTGAAAGAGAGCAGATGGAAAGGTGAGGAACACAAACATGGAAGGGTGGCATTGGTCTTACTCAGCTGTGTGCATTTAATGATTCTATTCTATTCTATTTAAGTTGGGCTTTTATCTGGGGTAGTCATAACCTCCATTTATACAGAAAAAAGAAGAGAAGCAGGCACTTCCAGAGACATATTCATGTCATCTGAGACAGATATCTAAAGACAGCACCTCTGGCAGGTGATTCATCCCATCTAGCACTTTCTCTACAGATTAGAGAGTGAATCTAGATAACTGGGTGTCTAACCTTCAGGTGGCAAAAATAAGGTGAGACGAGTTCAATGCAATACAGATAAAACAAACATGGACATGAGACTTTCCTTTGGTTACCATCCCCCAGATGTTCTCCTACAAAGTAAACGTTGTTGATTTTTTGTTTTTTAATGTTAACTATTATCTGAAGCCAAATATTTATTTAGTAGCAAAACAGGTCAAACTAGCTATTATAGATCTGCCTGTTGATTAGCAGCAGTTTTGTTACCACATAAGAAAACTAATGCAACATTCCCATCCTGTGCCATGGTAGCCTTTTAATCAAAGTCTATCCCAGATAGCATAGAGCCCATGACATCCCAGGGGGAGACTCTCAAAGGTTTCTCTCTTCCACTCCCTGTTGTTTAAGCAGACAAAAAATAATTGCTCAGATGTTATGATGGCTGGCCATATACAAATACACAGTGTATAGCATATAGACTCAAGCTTACCCACCACTCCAGATTTCTGAATTTCTTATCTGTGATAGAAGTCAGCAAGTAATTCCTTATCAACAAACTGTTTGTAAAAAGCTTACCACCATAGTCCTAACTTCTGCTCTCTTGGTTACACATCAGGTGACACTGCATCTATTCCCTGAATAGATGCAAGAACACATACAGAGTAAGATCTGCATTTCTTTCCTGGTCTAGGACCACAATGAACTAATGACATACGAAGACCAAAAAGCAAAACAAAGAGCAAAATGACATATCCTTCCCTAAACGCCTCACAATCTTAATATAAAAAAGAGACAATAAGAAGGCACAGAGGGGAGTACAAGAAAAATGGCAGTAATAGACAGCTTGTCAGGCAGTACACATCGCACATCTGCAGCCTGGCTTATTCAGACTGCTGCAAACGTCATGGAAGAAAAGACCTTGATGGAGACAAGCTGGCATTCTGCAGACGCTTGCAGGGGGCTCCAGAGCACCAGGGCAACATGGGCTTTCTCAAAGCCAAACATGAAGTTCTCTACTCCCTCAGAGAAAAGAGAAGGTTCAGCAGGGTAATTTGAAAATGGTGTCTTTTGTTGCCCAGAGTAAGACTGTCAGTTCTCAGCAAAGGACAGAATTTAAAACATATCCTTCTCTCCTTGGCAGCGCTATTGCCCAGCTTTGGCAGCTCCCCACTCAGCTGCCTTCCACAAATCCCATTCCAAGGTGCCAAATTTCCAGCATACCCATGGATCAGATTTGGATGTTAGAAATGCCATTGGATGCCTACAGCTCAGGAACTATGACCTTCAGCATTTTAATGTCCAAGTATTTTTTTGGCTATAGACCAAAGACACTGAAGGACCTCATAGAAAGAGAAATAGAGAGGCTGTTCACATGCATTTTAGCTAGCAATAGGACATCTCTTTCTAGGCTGCCTCAGATCATGCCCTGCCATTTTCGTCTGCAGCACGCCGGATGCTGAGTCCACCCTTTTCTAAAGAAAAGACTCCAGTTTTACAAGATCGATAGGCAAGTGCTACATTAAGAAGAAGGGCCAAAGGTATACAAAATTCAAACAAGCCATACTGCTGAGTGCAATGGACCCTGGAGGACTCCCTTACAGGAGATCATTGTTGTAACAGGGCAGTTTAGGTTTAGAGAGGAAAGGCGTTAGGACTAGCCTGTCTGCTTTCCATTATCCCATACTAGCAGCATGGTGGGGAGGAACTGTAGCTCCTCACCCTACCTCATTAGTCCCACCCACTTGCCTCCTGTCCTCCAGGACCTAGTGGCATTGGTGGCTCAGACTGGAGCAGTGGGACTGAGGTGGCTCATGAGGGGCTCATGTGTTTTTTACAGACTTGGTGCAAGGTTTTATTTGCTTCAGGGCTAGTTTAATGTTCAATCTTTGCAGTAATCAAAGACCATGGAAATATCTGTCAGAAACAAATAAAAAGGTCACAAACATCTCCTTCATATTCAAACAAACATTTGTACATCTCATTCCTTTTACCCTGTCTTTAGGCATGTATTGCTCAGCAGTAACATCTATCTGTGATTTATTTATGTATTTATGTATGTATTTACATGCTTGGATTTATATCCCACAGGGGTCCATATTGCCCAGTTGAAGGCAAAAGCCAGGAAAACATGAGGTTGTGTTTAAAGTACAACTTGTAAGTCACCCACAGAGTGGGAAAAGATCCAACATGAAGTTATTCTGTTCAGTCCTTAATTCCTGTTGTTGTTTAACCCCAGTTGGCAACTAAGCACCACACAGCTGCTCGCTCACCCTCCCCGAGCCCCAGTGGGATGGGGGAGAGAACCAGGGGAAAAAAAAAAGTAAAACCCATGGGTTGAGATAAAGGCAGTTTAATAGGATAGCAGAGAAAGAGAAAATAGTAATAATAATAATAATGATAAAAGAATATACAAAACAAGTGATGCACAATGCACTTGCTCACCACCCGCTGACCGATGCCCAGCCAGGCCCCGAGCAGCGATTGCTGCCCCCTGGCCAACTCCCCCAGTTTCTATACTGAGCGTGATGCCATATGGTATGGAATAGCCCTGTGGCCAGTTTGGATCAATTATCTTGTCTGTGCCCCCTCCCAGGTCCTTGTGCCCCTGGCAGAGCCTGGGAAGCTGAAAAGCCCTTGACTAGTATCAGCACTGATTAGCAACAACTAAAACATCAGTGTGTTATTAATCAGCATTGTTCTCATACTAAGTCCAAAACACAGCACTATAGCAGCTACTAGGAAGAAAATTAACTCTGAATTAAGCTGAAACCAGGACAATTCCCAAATGGAGAAAAGCTGTTAAATCAAGCAAACCCATTGCACATCCAGAATAACTGGAAGCAAATTATATTATCAGTTTCCAGAATGAGAAAACATGTTTTCAAGAGAAAATTAATGCACAGGCCCATGCATTAGTCTCGGTCCTAAATAAGTTTGGTATTGAGGACTTTAGTGACCTGCGAGTGGCTGCTAGTACTGACTGTGCCTGATGGGAGTTGTGTCCTTCTGTCTCAGCCTATTACCCTGTAAAGGTGGTGCTTGATCAGCCACTGCCTCTGTGGCAGTGTGTCCCAGGGCCACTGTTCAAGGGCAGAATATGATGTATTGTACCTTCATCTCAGTGTCTGAGGGATTTCCACATTACTAGTGCCTTCTGCCTTTTGTCTTTGCAGTGAAATGAAACACATATTCCAGTAATTAAAAAAATACACTCTTAGAGCATTCACATATGCATTTTTCATTCCACATTGCACTGCCAAAATGTGCAGAGCCAGCCCTATCTGTTGAAAAGGAGTGCTAAAGACTTAGAAAAGCATACGATTTTCCAAAGCCATAGACCAAAGAGCCAGTAGACTAAAGTCTGCAAGATGAGAACCTCTTCAGGGCACATATTCAGGAATGAACAAACTCTGCTTTATCCTGTCGTTCTTCGGTTTGCACAGAATAAACATTCCAGACTGATACACATCATACACAAAGGCCCATTTCTGGCTTAGGGGACTAGGGACTGTATTGTGTTTTGTTTGGTCCCAGACCTGAAAACAAAAGACTTCAATTACGGATATTACTCTTTTTCTAAGCAGGAGCAAAAACAATCTGCATTCTAAAAATTGCATTCAGGTGTATTCCACTTCTTCAGGAGACGTGTAGGTACTCAGCCTTGCGCTGCAATGCACTCCTTCCTCATTTGTGCTAGCACCAGAGTTTGCTGGGCTGCGCTGTCAGCCAGGGATGAGGACTGACGTGGCTTAAATCCCTCTTGCTCCCTTTTCTGTCAGAGCACACAGACTTAGAGATGAGCCTCTTCACTTTGTGGAGGGTTTCAATGAAAGGACAATTCATTCACTGGCTGCTGGCCCTCAGCCCTCGATTTGGTCATCCACTTGGGCCAAACTCTCCCCTTGGTCATGGCCTAATGTGGTTACACAATGCCTTCAGTGGCAATAATGCCCACTGAGCTGAGAGCACAATTTAGCTGTTAAAGCTGACACAAATCCTGATGCAAAGTCTTTCCTTTGTTCTTTGTTATCTCTCAAAGAATGTCAGCCTCCCTTGCAGCTGTTATTTTTATCCAACAATAACACTTTGTGGTCTTTACAAAAAATTAGTATCAGCCAAAAACCTCTGCTTAAAATAGCACTGTACAGCATTTAAAGTATAATTTCTCTTGCATTACTACTTCTAGGCATCACAATTAACTCCATGGGTTGCCTTTTTGTGTGTTGATTTAGGTAGTTGCGTTTCCTGTTGCAGGGATGAAAATAACACGTATTTTTTAAAACTACTCTCCAACTTCCAGTGGACAAAACTGTGTCCCAAATGGCACAGGACCAGGCTCTCATTCCTTTTCTGGTATTGAAGAATATTTTACTGTGCAAGCTGTCCTACTGAATCAGTGAAACTATCTGTGGAATAAGGCACCACTTGAGAATAGTGAGGATACCGACATTTAACCCTTCATTACAGCAGTGTCTCTGTAACTGTAGCCATGTACCAAACCAAATACATTGCCTAGGATAATGTCAACAAAACCCCCAAACAAATTAGCAAACAAACAATAAATCCTCCCTCATGACAAACTGCATGCTCTTACATGTAAGTGGGCAACAAACTATATATGAATTCTTGGATTAGTATTTTCCAGAGATAATATATTTTATGTCGCTATGCTATATAACAATTCAATTAAATAGTTAACTTTTAAAATTCTTTCGCAGAAAATTAAAGTGTGTTTATATGCTCTGCTCCTCCAAGACACTTAAAATACTGTTAAGATTTGGGGAAAATAGGTAAGAAGTTAGGGAATATTGAAGTTTTAAATGAGGTATTACCAGTTTCTGAAGGTCATACACGCACCCACATTTAGGCCCACGATAATGTAGAATATCTTGTTCTAGGGTATCACCATGGTTCAGATGTATTAACCTTGTCTCATTGAAATGACATTTTTGGTTGCTGATGATCTGTGCTGGCAAAGAAAGGGGCTGGAAGATCAGTAATCTTATGTAGCTACTAGAAACGCTCTGCAGGCTGCACAGGGTTCTGAACTCCTCAATTCCCACTCCTGGAGGTCCTTGCCGTGGCAGATACCGCACAGCAACCCACAGAGAGGACCAGGGAAATTAAACAACAAGAACAGGGGGACAAAAGTTGTATGCAGAGAAAGGAAGGCAAAAAGATGTTCTCACAGCTGTTGGCTTGTATATCTGTGACCAGCTTGGAAAAAAACAGCCCAGCCATCAATCATAAGCCTGAATTTGCCAAAGAGTGCCCCAAGAGTTTTTTTATTCATAATGATATGCCTCATATTTGGAAAGAGTAGAGATTTTGTATTCAACTAAAAATTTTATGCATGTTAAATAATTCTGTTGAAAACAGGTGATCAGTTCATAAATTTCAAAAGGGCTTTGGGACTACCACGAAGCTCTTCTTCAAGTACAGTTCAGTTCCTTGCCCATCGTATTGAAGGGAGCAGAACTGCTTACTGCATGTGCTTCAGCCAGTGGGCATTTGCTTAAGATGAGTAGAAAGTGTGATGTGCAATGAGGAGCATAGGAGTCCTTTGTTTTAGTAGTCACTATTTGCCCTGTCCTGAAGGAGTGCTTTTCATTCTAGGATGTTTCAGGGAATGGAAAGATACTGACTTTATTTTTAATGGTCAGGATGACCATTGCGACTTTTTGTCTCTGAAAAAGTGAAAAAAAAGGAAAGAATTCCTGGAACAAGATTAACTTCATGGTACATAGGCTTATACATAGAGAACATAACATTTTCCACTACAAAAGTATGGACAAAAAGAGAAACACCTTTGCAAAACCACTTTATGGACACCATAGAAAAACAAAGTAGTAATTGTTGTAGGGAGTTGAGAGTGATAAAATATCTTGACATTTTAAAAAAGACCACTTTATGGGTGCATTTTGATTTCTGGGCTTCTAAATCTGCCCTGCCTTTTCCCTTTCTGTCAGCTGGACTGTAATCTATTCAAGACAAGAAGAATATGTATTATGATTCAGGATGAACTCTATTCATAGTAATTAACAATGGAACAGAAAGGTGCCATTGAAGGGGGAGATTTCCTCACTAGGATGTGTCTTTAGCAGGAACTGTATGGTTCTCTTCAGGAGAACCATTGTACGGAGAAAGGTGACACTGGAGAGCAAGCCTGGCACTAAATCTTAAGTGCAGAAGATAGGCAGCTTTGCTGCACAGAGGTCCACAACGTGTAGCCTGGCAAAGCAGAATTTACTACATGGATCAGGAAGGAGGTGGAGTAATGAAGACTGTATACTACTAACCCAAGTTCCAGTTAAGACTTGGTTATAATAAGGGCAGAAATCCCCTCACCCCACCTAGCTGTGTAAAAACTAGGCATCCCATCCAAACTAGTCATCTTGACTCTTTCCCTGTTCTCAGAGGTGAGAGATAAATACTCCAGAGGGCCATTTATCCTTCCTTCAATGAGTGCATGCCCTAGGACACCATCACTCACATTCTGAAAGAAATTTTGAGTAGAGACAGGTTACAGTCTTAACACTGTGTCTCTTCCAGAGATTTTAGCAACTTCCAATTAAAAATGGCAGCACTGCAACAGTGATGGAACCATCTGTGAGAATGCTGAAGGAAAACAACATTTGTGGCTACTAGTCATGTGAACCTGCTTCAGGATGTTGCAGAAAACACAATAATGAAAATGCCAGTGGTTTCCAGAGCCCAATCTATACCCACACTCCGTCTTGGACTAGCCAAAAGGGAGTTGTGCTGGCAGTAGGAACAGCAAGCTATTTTTGCCACACAGCATGAAAGGGCAGGATGACAAATCTCCAGCTAGCTCCAGAAATTAACATTCTCCATTAACGGAG
Organism: Scopus umbretta; assembly: GCA_013400535.1. NCBI lineage: Eukaryota > Metazoa > Chordata > Aves > Pelecaniformes > Scopidae > Scopus > Scopus umbretta. The sequence goes on from VZTL01004524.1 coordinate 11,592, forward strand.
TGGATGGCGACACAACAGACACAGCACGTTTGCCAAAGAATTCATTATTGTGGATTACTGTGGTGTGCATTGCACTGCTGTACAACAATCCCTTTGTTCAGTGTAAGCTGCACAACCCTATGTAAGAGGCTTGATCAAATGTTTCATAGTTTTAAATTTTCATCTAAAGATGAGATTGCAATACAGATGTAAACATTGCCTTTTCTTTCCAAAAAAAGCATCTAACTCTTGACAGAAGTGGCATATTGCCTCCTTTGCCATCAGTACGTAGAAGTTTTATTACAAGGGAGTTCCTAGTGAGGTTCTTTTTGCATGCACCAGCCGTGTTTTGCTCCACGGAAGTCAGTGAAATAATTTCAACTTTTCACTGATGCAGAGGAGATCAGAATCTGCTGCTTGTGACACTAGCCTTCAGATTGCCTGTTCAAGTAATTCCCACATCATTAAGTAGCTTTTTAATACAGAACAAACTATACTGCAGAGTGGGGAGGTGGCTCTGCAGTTAAAAGTCCAGCACTGGTTTAAGGCCACTTAGTTTAGGCTACTGTTTAGGAGATTTAAGGGATAAACAGCTGTACTAAGCCTGTAGCTCTGGATGACTCAGCCTGCGAGACTCAGGAGTCCAAGGGCTGGCTTTATTGTCCTTTTCTCTATACAGTGTGTGGGCACAGGGGGAGCGATCCCTGGTGGAACAGAGATCTCTTCACACCATAACCATACACAAAAATTAGAGCTGCCCTGAATGAAGTGCACAGTTAGTACCTGGACTACAAAATCCTCTTTAGAGAATGTAATTCTATTCTGCCATGTTTACTTAAGTCTACACTATAAATGCAAAGGGAACAGTTTAGTGTAAATGTGGCTTCACATAAGAATATCTGTGGGCATGGTTCAGTTTTAATATATCATTGATATAATCACCAATAAGAAACAAAACCTGGCATCTGGTGACCCCATAATTTCAAAGATGCTATTATCAGAACAAGAGAGGTTATTTGGAGAGCTTCAGAGAATCTTTCCCATTCCAGAATCAGATCTCTTGCTGATATCTTAGTACCTCCTCTGAATAATAATGCTGAAGCTTTATTAGTTAATCAATAAGACATGATACAGGGTATGGTTATCATAAGATAATCACACCCTGGAGCATTTTGAGGCATGAGCCTTATGCCTCTAATCAGATTGGGGTGAGATTTTCTTTTGATAACCACACCCTTGGGGATTGGCTCATTTCTATTATGAGAAAATTTTATGGTTGGGGAAAACATGCATTTCTGCTGTAGAAAAATGAAAATGGTAGTTTAGAATTAGCAGTCATTTCTCCCAAGCTGAAAAATCAGATTTTCTTTTGGAATGCTCCAGGGGAATTCCTCACTGTCCATGGTATTTTAAGGCAAAAATAATTTCTAAACAGGTGACATGCTTGGGAGTCAGTTTTAACCTACCATATATATCAATACATATACATATATATATAT
>VZTL01004525.1:1333-18159 GCA_013400535.1 Scopus umbretta
GATTGCTACTTCACAGATTTCCTGTGTGAATGAGGTTATATCTGCAGACTGTTTAGATTACCCATGAATCTGATTCTGGGTGTCACTGAACACTGGCTGTTGAAGTAAAATCCAGTCTTGAGTTATGGCAAAATCTTTCATGTAAGGCAAAAGTTGTGTTAGGAGCAGCAGAATGGGATTAATCAGAGCCAGTACACTAGCCAGAAGGGTGCTTGAGTCAGCGAGTGGATGATGTAGTCAGCCCCTTCCATCTCCCAGAATTAGGGTCTCTGATTGCTTTCCTTCAAAGGGCAGAAGGAAGCTTATTGCTTTCACGTAAAGAATGAGACAGAAGGAGACACAGCTGTAGCTGGATCACTCCTCATGTGTTGGAGGCATTGATTCTGTACCCTCAGTCTGAAAGATTTTAGTCTTATGACCCCTACTTCCCAGAAGAGCATGATAGCCATGAGGCTATGCATGGTAGGGGATGAAATCATCAGTTCAACATGCTGAAGCATGAAGAATAGGCTTAGGGGCACAAGATTCAGGAGACAGGAAAGTTAGGCAGTGAGACGGAATTATAATTTTTTATCCTAGTGGCCAGTCACTGAGTGGCATGATCACTTCAATCACATCCCCAAGAACATCCTATATGATTTATCAAATACAACTTCCATGTAAAATTTGGCAAGACTCAGATCTTCCTCCTCCCTGATGACTGCCACGTATGAAACTGGTTGTGAATTCCTTTCTGTAGGGCAGTAAATCTTCAGCAAGAAAGGCAAACCCCATTCCATACTAGCCAGTAGCCTGGAAGTTAGAGTGCTACTCTTGGAAGTTTGAAATTTGGATTTGAATCCTATTACACTAATGAGGTCCTACAGCTTTGCACCACATCTTTGGTGGGAGCTGTAGATACAAAAATATTATAGAAAGAGGAGGAAAAGAGCAGTTCTTTCTGCTCTAGCTGTATTTTTTTTTTTTAAAGAATAGGTGCCACACATTAATGTACTGTGATCAAGTTTGCCAGTTAGGGTGTGTCAAGCAAAGAATGCTATTTAAGAGCTCTTGAGTGGTCTTTGGTGAGAAAGGTGCTGCATTGTTCAACTCTGCTGAGACAGTTACAGAGCTAGTCATATGCACAAGCAAGACTTTAGGTGGCCGGAAGCTTCACTACCAGCAACATATGACAGCTAAAGACTTTGCACGCTATGGACTTAGATGTGCATGATGTGCTGAAAGTTGTCCTTCCTGGTCTCAGGTACCCGATTTGTGGGTCTGAACGTCTTGCTCTAAATTTTTTACCTGTGAAGGAAGCACGGGTTTGTACTAAGGCTAAATGTTTTAAGATCATGAAAGATTCACATCCAGTGGTGTTATAAGCCACAGAGAAATTCCTGAATCCCTTCATCTCACTGCAAAGCATCACTTTCAGTGCAGGATTAGTAGTTTAAACGGAATGTCAGTGCATATCCATAGACTACTTTAAAAAGAACTGGCTGAAGAAGGACATTCTCATGTGAAATATGATTACAATTGAAAAAAAATTAAAAACTAGGTGAAAACAAGGACATTTTTGTGCAATTAAAGCTGATCAAGAGAGCTTTTTGTGCCAAAATTGTTTGCATAAATATGTATTCTGGTCATTACTGTGGTAACTGCATGGTGTGGAACTTAAGTTACCTCTACGGTAGTGAAATTTATTGAAGGAGCACATGGAAACAGCATCTTCTTACTGTAGAAAAACGTAATCGTCTATTCAGTAGGCTGGTGCTTATTCCCAAAGATAAGAGTTTTAAGAACACAGGACGTGGAAAAAATGAGTCCAAGGAAACAAGAAAATTTTCACCATATAACTGCAGTTATTAAATAGCTTTAGGTGCAATGCTGTCTTCAATGCATATGTCCTGACAGTTCTTTCTGTACCATTTGGACTATCAGTGGAAAACCTTATGAATAAGGGTCATGACTTTAATATATTCAATCATAATCCTTTGTTCTGTGTGGAAAACTTGACCCTTCCCATACTATTGTACATGAAATACAAAAATTCTACTTGTAGTGAAAATAGTTTTAAGTGAACACTTGGGTATTTAATTTATATCTATTTATTGGCCTCTTAAGCTTTATAGAGGCACAAATCCAGTAACAAGATATACACAGATAAATTTGTACCCTGGACCTTTAGTGCATAAACCTAAGGTTTACATTTGCTAACAGAGTTAAGTGAGAGTTTACAGAACAAAACTATCTCTGTCCTGTTCCCCTTTCTGTTGAGCCCTGTCTTCCCCTTCCATGTCATGAGCTGGTATCTCGTGTATTTCTAGCATAGGGCTCAGATGTCTTCCTGACTTAAAAGAGCTAGAAAGAGGTGATCCTACTGAACGGGACAAAAGACCATGCAGCCACAGCCTCCAAGTGCAACAGTGAGGAAAACTCATCTCCATGGCATGACTGATGTCAGTGTGGAGATGTGAGGAAGGAAGTGGCAGAGAGCAAAGCCCACCACTTTGAGACACTGAATTTTCAAGATAAGGTGTGACAAACATTTCTTTACTAATTGTTATTAGTGGATGAGTAAGAGCAAAAATTCTAGTCCAGAAAGCTTATTTTGTGATGGAAGGTGAGAAATAAAATCATCAGCACACAGAGAAAAGCGTACCCCTTCCCCTGGAATTTAGTGTAACAGCTCAGCGCAGCCTTCCAAATTCCACATTTTTGCTGTGCCATATATGTTTTATCTCCAGATTGTCACCATTGTCCTTCAAATCTGTCAGTCATGAGGAGGTCCTGTATCATCAGGATATATCCTCTTTTCCTGTAAGCAAGAAATTCAAATGGATATTGTTGTTTGGGGTTTTTTTTGAGAGGGAAAGAGTCATACTATTAAAGAGTTAGTACAGAAGATGGTAACATTTCTGTCTCTTGTCCATGTTTGTTCAATTTGTCCATATATCAGAAGGAACTAAGTTTCTGAAATATGAGCACACTGTGAAGAAAAGTAATGTGACTAAGGTGTGGCATAGCAGTGATGTTTTCAGTTCAGTTACCTCCTTGAAAGTTCAATAAAATTGTTTTATTGTACTTTTAGGAATCTCCTTCACTTAAGCAGCTGATCATTTCTCTATATATGGTCATATGTGTTGTCAAAATTTCACATGTAGGTGCCTTCTCACATGGAATTCATCCCTGCTGTTCATATTCTTATGGACTCTTTAGCATACTTGTGTAGAATAATTACAGAATATATAGTAGCAGTGCTATGCTGAAATGAGAAAGAGGTTATGAACCAATTCTCTACAATTTTTTCCAGTTCTTTCTCATGGTTCCTGCCTCCTTTTTCTTCCCCTTTTCCTCCCCCTCTTCTCTCTCCTGCCTTACTCCTTCACTCCTCCGCAGCTCACAGTCACATTCACTGCATCCCTACAGAAATGCTGCAAGCTGCAGATGAACGAAGTCCAGACAGCACTAGCCACTGAACTGGCAATGTCTGCCAGCTGATGGTACAAAGTTGTCTCATTCTCTTACTTCTGCTTCTTTTACCTCCAGCAACAACAGCTATGAAAGCTTTATACTCCCTTGTCTAATGTGTCAGACAAGTCCCAGAAAAAATTACAAAGGGTTTTCTGTTGATGATGTTTGCTGCTATCTTCAAGTTTTGTGCTATATTACTAAATATAAACAAAATTCATGGAATTTTTTTTCTTTACCTATCAATTATTTTGTTTTAAGTTGAGCAAAAATGAACACTGGTTCAAATAAATCATTATAATAGATTTGTGTTAGCTTTATTCAGCATTTCTCTGTATTCCTTAAACATTTATGTGCTTTCCAATTATAGCAATATTTTACTTGTCACTGCAAAATGTCAGGTTATTGCTTCAAAGGTAACCTCATTTTATATAATCATATGAAGACTTAGCTGATGTAATAAAGCACTAGAGATTTGATAAAATTCCAATTACTGTTTCCATAGTAATGAATAACAATTACTGACATAACAAAGATGTTAGTATTTTAGAGGTATTTGTACTTTGTTTTACTTTCAGTGATGAACACACCAGTTTCTTGGAGACAAAATGATAATAACACTATTGAAAGTTTGTATTTCCTTGTAAGGGAGGATGCCAAGATCTGTCATTTAATTTTAAAAATTGTATGGCCAAGTTTATAAGTTTCTTAAAATATGTCTGAAAATAATCTGGTTTTAGGTAAATAGCACTGATCCCATTACAAGAAGTCAACCTTAGCTATATGCAGCTGAGAGGGAACTACAGGAGGATATTCCTGAAAAAGGAAAGGAAATGGTAGCATAATAGCAAGCAAAAATGCCAACCTCTCATTAATTTTTAAATTGCATTGTCATGATAAACTAACAAAGCTTGCAACACAAACTAAGCTTCACATCACTTTAAATCCAGGTGTAAAAAGTTGTCCTTAATCAGGTTCTTAGAAAATGTCTTTACAATCTTGGTTTCATAACATACCATCTGGTATTACAGATATTATCTAAGATAGATTAAATAACAGAGTCCATCTGCTTTTAAAAAAAGTGTTTTGCCTGGATAGAGATAACCAGAGAGAAAGAAAAAAATGATGCACTTAACAAATTCAGTTTAAATAAAATCTGTTTGCTTGTACACTTATGCATTAAGATTCTTCTACAACTCCTGTTTTACTGATCCATTTACTGACTGGTTTAACTGTCCACTCTTTTTTTAGGTTGGCATAGTACTACATTATTCTACACTCTCTACCATGCTATGGATTGGAGTAACTGCCAGGAATATTTATAAGCAAGTCACAAAAAAACCTCAGCCATGCCAAAACAGTGACCAACCTTCTTATCCAAAGCAACCACTACTCAGGTATGGAATTTTTTTTTTTTTTAAAAATGTATTCCTAAAACATATAAATTTTAAACAAACTCTCACTCTTATTTCTGTGTTCTTTACTATTTACAGACGATAAATAGGATCCATAAAGAAATGAGTCACTTAGGTGTATTAAAAATCTGAATATTTATTTTATGCTAGTAGCCAACTGTACTCAGGAGATGGACATATGCAGAACTGGTGTTGGCTAGGTGCAGATACCTTATCTGAACAAGAACAATTTGAATGTGTCTGTTGGTTTCTTATGGAGGAAAAAAACTTGTCTTGCTTCTGGGTTAAGGCATTATTTAATCATCAGAAACTATGGTATAATGACTGTCCCTTTACCCTTATCTGTTGTGCTGTAAATCTTGCCCGCACTTTTATTGATTGCCTAGTAACCTGATAGCAACCTTCCTCATTCCACAGCAGAGATCTAATGCTATTACAGAAACAACTGAAAGTCTGGACTCCCTATCAGCTTTCTAGACAGAGCAGACTAACGTGTCTCTGACAGCGTGGTGGGTGTAATGCAGTAAGAATTTTAACCAGACACCTATGAGGTGCTGAAACTTCAAGCCAAAATAGTCAGACTGCATAGGAAAAAAAAAAAACAAAACCAAAAAACAAAACCTTACCACAAACTAGGATTTCCAGCCAAAGACATGAGAAGATGGATTCATCTTTTTTGACTTTACCTACAAAAAAGTTAGGTATTAGCCAAAGTTATCTAGTGTCCCTGTATAGATTTTAGAGGGAGGTTGAGACAGAGGAACTTCCAGAGAACAACTCTTCCCATCTGTCTTCGATGTTCGTGTGAGGACAGGATGAATTGTCTTATGGAGGTGCCTCTTTCCTCACAGATTATGGAAAAACATGAATCGTCAATTTAGACTAAAGACTTCAGTTTTATAGTGAAGGATAGGAAATACAAATTCTGCTCTTTATGGCTTTGCTGTGAAAAATCCAGATTAGTGTACTCCTTTAAACAGACTTAGATTATTTTATTTTGAACACAAAATGTTTATTAAGTAGCTTTTATAGATGGCTGTGTGAGGTTGTCACAAGTTGTTAAAAGTCTATAGGAAGATGAATTGTGTTTTGCTGTCTGATTCTGCTGAGTGAAATCTTTATTAACATGATTAGTTTTCTGCATTTTTAAACATTTTATTTCTAGAGAAACTGATTAAAGTCAACATAAAATTTGTATAGCAAAGAGAAGAAGAGCCATACTGAACATTAGCTTTGTTAGGTGTAAGCAAGAGGATATACTTTCACTGAGAGTGCCTGACTTTGCAAATCCATTATTTACTATACCATTCTTCACAGATGAGAATTTCACTCTTCAGTTACTAGCTCATGGCAAAATGAGTAATTGCCGATTTTCAAATGCTGCAGTGTGGCTATTAAGGTAGAAAATTGTTACAGGTTACGTAGACCCAGCATAGTGTATGTTCTTCAAATTCAAATCTTGTTTGAGTTAACAATAGACAACTGGGTTACAGAAAAGATTACTCTAATTAAAATCTTTGTTGTACCAGTCATGTTGAGGTTCTCAGACAGTGAAAATAAACAGTAGATGTTTGAAGTTTAGTAATAGAAATGATAAACCTCCTTTTAGCTGTAAGAGAGCATGAGTATAATTGTTTAATAGCTAAGTAAACTGATTCTAAGTTACTTTTCTCACTATGGGCACCATATGTCCTAAAGGCACAGGCACTGAAATGTCTAATATGATTTCATAATGGTTAGTACTAGATTCAAAGTAGTAAGGATCAATTTCATTTATGTAGAAAATGGGCATAGTATATGGAAGATTAAAAATCGCTTTAAGCAAGAAAATGCCAAACTCTTAATTAGTAATTGTTGTTCTTTTAGAATGATAATGATCATTTTTATGGGCATTTCAACTTTCCTGGTTTTAATAAAATTAAAATCAGAATTATTCTGTATCATAATATTTCCATAAAATCCATTTAAGATGCTTATATTTCAGTGCAGTCATTTATAAGAAATGTTTTAACTAGATGGTGTTCTTGTATCTATAAGCTGATGTAGTCTTTAAACATATTGTGCCTCAGGTACATAAGAGATAACATTGCAGTTTGTCTGGGTCTGGGTTTGGGTGAGGGAGTGTTAATTTTTGTCTCCATTTGACACCAGTAAATAGCTAAATAATATAAAGTTTGCTCAAAGGAGATTGAGTTAAGCTTTTTTATATGTCAGGACCATCAGTGCGAGGAAGCATATATTATGGTCTGCAAGACACTTTTAAACAAGAGGTAGTTTGTCAGTAATTCCTTTCTATAGACCTAGTTTGACCGGTGTTCAGGTTTTGCTGAACACATATATGAATGTGTTTGGCAAGAACTGTACACTTTACTCTTCTGCTTCGTCTTTTCTGGTAACGGATGTATATGATAGACTGAGTTTCTAGTTCACTTATGAGTGTTTTTGTATTCCTTGTATATGCACTCACTATACAAGACGTAAGGATATCTTTTGTGACTCAGTAAGTGGGGACTACTGCCAAAAATCAATGCGTAAATCTATAACGTGGAACTTACCGACAAATGATAAAAATTCTCTCACTGCATTTTTTTCAAGGAGCTGGATACATTCTATAAAAGTAGCTGAAATAGTGAAAATAAATACCAAAATATCTAAAAGGAGACCTTACCTGTTAGTAGAAAAGGACATTTGCTTGTAACAGTTGCTTCAGCTTCTCTGCCTGCTCTTTGCATATTCATTTGCAGAAGTGAGACAAATGAGGTACAGCTGATCTTTTCCTCCTAGTTTTCCTTGAGCTGTGGCAAGATGTATCCTTATGTAAAATTGTGATTCTCTATTAGTTTTCTCTGTTTCTAGATAGTGATCAAAGTTGAAATTTTTTTGTGGTGTAATTTTACTGGAACTTGTTCTTGATGGCAGTATGATTTTGAATATTGCCTCTCTTTATGCATGAATCGTGTATTATATGGTACATTATATATGTTATACATGATACTATATAAATTTTATTACAGATATTATGCATTATATATATATAATCTGTTAATTATAGAGTTAAAGCTCTCGGGGCCTGTCACTTTGATGACTGGAACCAACTGTAACCATTCTGGTATTTTTCACTAAAAGTGCCTGGATGCTAATGAGGTGGATCAAATTAATGCATCATTGAATTTTCTGCATTGAAATGCTTAACCCTAGCACTTCAACAGATAATGAAATCACTTCCTGTAAAATATACTCTCTGGTATTCTTAATAGAAATAAATAATTCTATCTGTTCATTCTCTATGGACATTTGTTAAATGTGTCAGAATTTTGGCTTCTGACTCATCTGAAGTCAGATTTTGCCAGCAAAGACAAATGGGTATGCAAGATTCAGCTATTACTTGCAATGTACAAAACTTCTTATCAGCCCAAGCTGAGGCACAGGTAGTATTAGTTTTTATACCTGATACATGCATGCATTTTTCATGTGATGCTGTGTGCATGTACAGATTAGACAGGAGTACAGACCAAGCAGAAAATATTTCTGAAAGGTATTCTGTTAAAATCATTCCTTTCCAGAAAGAGAGAAAAAAGTTAGACTACTATAATTTTTAATAACTACTGAGCACAATTTCACTATAAACATTTAAAATAAAAAAATAAATAAGCTGCCAGCTGGGCCAGAGATTGATGTTAAGGCTACAGATAATTAAGTTACCTTATATCTCAGGTTTACATACAAATATGTCTCCTAATTTCCTCCATCTTATTTTATTCAGTTAACATCTTGCAAGGTAACTAATATGGCAAACTTCAGGTAACAGAAAGTCCAATATCCTATATCTGTCATGAAAAAACATCCAATGTGCATAAATAAGGTTGCAGAATTATCTGCGAATTGGATAACAAATGATGTCACTATCTCTGCTGAACTTCATCTTGTTTATTATGTAATGTATCTGATAAGCTGTTTTAAAGGTTCTTACTAAAGTTGTGGGGCTTCTAGGAAAAGTACCTTATTCAGTGCCTTAGAAAATGTGTGTATCTAGCTATAGTAGCAATTTAGGAATGGATTGTATGTCCTTCCCTTTGTATTTATAGTAGTAGGCTTAGTACTATGGCTATTAAAAATTAACATAGAGAATTTTGGGAATATCATCACTCAGACAAATCAGTTTTCAGCAGCACGTTCGGAGTACCTACAGTCAGTATTTCTGGCTTCAATTCCAATCTCTTATTGGTTTTAACTTTAAATAATTTTAAAAGTCAAGAATAATTTTTAGAATGAGAAAGCTGTTTGCATATTTCACATGTTTTGAAATGTCTTAACTGTTTTTTAGAAGTTGTCCTTTAACTTGCGCACAGAGCAGACCTAGAAATAGTAGGTTGTTGTGGCTTAACCACAATTGGCAACTAAAGCACCACACAGCTGCTCGCTCACCCTCCCCCGGCCCGGTGGGATGGGGGAGAGAACTGGGAAAAAAAACCTAAAACCCGTGGGTTGAGATAAAGACAGTTTAATAGGACAGCAGAGCAAGAGAAAATAATAATAATAGAAGATACAAAACAAGTGATGCACAACGCAATTGCTCACCACCCGCTGACCAATGCCCAGCCCGTCCCTGAGCAGCGATCGCTGCCCCCCAGCCAACTCCCCCCAGTTTCTATACTGAGCATGACGCCATATGGTATGGAATAGCCCTTTGGTCAGTTTGGGTCAGCTGTCCTGGCTGTGCCCCCTCCCAGCTCCTTGTGCACCTGGCAGAGCATGGGAAGCTGAAAAGTCCTTGACTAGTGTAAACACTACTGAGCAACAACTAAAACATCAGCCTGTTATCAGCATTGTTCTCATACTAAGTCCAAAAACACAGCTCTATAGCAGCTGCTAGGAAGAAATTTAACTCTGAATTAAGCTGAAACCAGGACATAGGTGAGAACTGAAGTACTTCAGTTGAACAATAATGTCTGCTAATGGATGTGTATATGCATATATACACACGTGCATGTCTGTTATTCTGCATGAGTTTGTATATAGGCAAATATTTGTACATCATCCACACACTTACAGAGTACTGAGTGTTGTCTTGGAAGCAGCAACAGGGGTTGTCTTTGTGGGCTATGTTTATGACGTAGCAATGACAAACAACCCACACCCTGATCACATGCATGTCTACAACGTGATAGTGCTCCATTTGCATCCTTCCCTTCTCCTGTGAATGTGGCAGCAGCTTTTCACAGTGATTCCCTGGCTCATTATTTCTCTCAGCTACCCAAATAATAATCAGTAGTATACAGCTAAACAGTAGCTAAGTATCTTTGTGACATTGAATTATGTGAAACTCTTTCACTGAAAAAAGGAGAAACCATGCTAAACTTTCACATTGAGGAAAACCCTCTCCTTCAGTTTGTGTAGAAAAACCCTGTGATGAACCTCTTGTCTCAAAGTGAGATTTTACAGACTTGCATGATACCACAGGGGTCACGGCATCTGCTTAGCGCTTTGATCACAGTGTTAACCCTGCTTGTCTCAGGATGAACATATAGATGCTTAATCTGAATTCCGAGAAGCTGGAAACCAACTCATGGGCACAAATGGATCTACTGCCATGTACTGCTGCACTTGTCTAACTGTAGGTGCCAAGAGACCGTAGCTGGAAGCTTTGTGACTTCCATCACAAACTGATGATGTGGCAATTTTTACTGAATAAGATACCAATAAAGCAGGCTATTTCCTGAATTTGAGTTGCACACAACAATATTCATGATGTCATTGAAAATTGGCACATGATGTTTTTGCAGCATAGTAGAGATACCATAAACACTTCGGTGATAAACACTTCTTATATTTAGTTTTTTAAAGACTGATTATGTCCCTTACCAGAGAAAAACTCTAGAATAAAAAGAACCAATAATTCCTAATATTCCTGAGGTTTAAAAGGTCTTCAGAAAATTATCTTTGTTCCTCTCAGGGTCTAAAAAATTTCCCCTATCAGTGATAACAAGTTGCCTATAATTTATTGCAGCATAATAGCAGTGTAATGGGGGATCAAAATTTGACCAAGATAACAAATTCTCCATTAAATATCAAGTTTGCCAGATACGTCATGTCATTTTCTTGGCCATGTTCTTTTCTGGATCTTGAGTGTGAATCATATGAAGCAACTTAATTTACATTCTGACAGACACAGACATTACTTGTCCCCTTGACACCAGCAGCTCTGAAATACAGTTAACTTCTAGTGCATTTTTTATTAGCACTGGCTCTCAGGAATTCATGTCTTCTTGTATCAAATAATGATTGAGAGAGAAAGAGGTCAGATGAAAAGCGTCAATTACAGTCCATGTTTTTTTTTTTTCTTTATGGTATGCCCTTAAATATTAATTTCCCTAATCTCCATCTGTGGAAGCCCATCTTTCTGCCCTGCAGTGGACACACTAAACCTCCTCTGTAAAATTTAAATTTAGGCCTGATTATCCCAAGGGGTTACCTGCCTTTTCCTTAACAACTCTGTAGTTTGTATATGTTGAAATAAATGGGAAATGCCACAGGGCAGAATTTGTGGAAGCCCTGAAGAGATCTCTGTAGTTCACTCTTTACTACTAGCATAGACACAGTTCTGTCATTGGAGAGTAAGTGAAAGTGATGTCTCCCTGTGAGTAAGGTTTTCACCAGTTGGATGAACCGTGGTACAGTAAGCCAACAGTCTCAATGAAAATCTGCTATACCATGCTCGAGGAAGTTGGCTATAATTTAAATACTCAGTTGCATCCTTTGCTTACAGGACAGAATATTTTCATGTGGGCAGTGTCAGTCATCAGGAAGTTTAATGTCTCTGATATTATCATCAACGCTTCTGATTTTAGTTATTAAAAGTTAAGACTAGAAAATTGTCTTTTCCAATGTATATTTTTAGACCATTTTCAAATTGTGCTGTAATTAGTTTGATTCATTACTAAACAGTGGAAGTTTTTGCAATCCTCATGTATTCACAAGCTGCTTATAGCCTCAATACCATAAGTCCCTAAAAAGAACATAGTGTGTAACAGCTGCTTTCATACATATTGTCTGCAAATCACTATTCCCATGTTTCTTGTTTCAATATTTATCATATATTGCTAAAATATAATTTTTAAAATTTTTGCATTTGATAAAAATTGAATGTAAGAGAAGCCATGTTTTCCTTCTGGCTATTGTTTTAGTTTTATTCACCAAAATATGGCTTATATTCAACATCAAAATAAGCTAATATGTTGTTATATTGGATATTAACATAATCTAAGGATAAGAGCCATTTCAAAATTTTAGTATGGTTTAATTAATCTTTTGAACAATGCGGTATTCTGAAGACAATCTTAATAACTGACATTCAAAGATGACACATCTAATGATAGAACAGTACCACCAGAAATGCTGATCTTATCAGTCAGACTATATTGTGTCTTATAAGCCCACCAATTTAGGCAAGTTCTCAAAAAAAAACCAACCCAAAACAAACAAAACAAAAAAACCCAAAACAAACAAACAAACAAGAATTGTGATGCTGGGACCTTAGCCAGAATGACCAGCAAGATTCTGCCACCTGAGATATAAAAGCTGTTGATATTACAAGCTATTTAATATGATCACTCTTAAAAGGCTGATATATGGTCAGATAGAGTCATGGATTATAGCTAGAGCCATTTTATTGCTAGCTAGCAATGTAATGGAAAGATCTGCAGTGGAAAAGGGTATAAAATGGTGACAAGGGAAACATTTTCATGAATTCTTCTTATTCAATTTCAGCCTGAAGCTAAATGCATTTCCATCATATGGGGAAAAATTATCTTAGGTCAAAGAAAATGTTTAATTCAGCTTTGAATTAATTGTTCCACACAAGAACGTTTTCAGTAAAACCAAAATATTAAAATATTAATGAGATTCACAGTAACAATATATTGTCAGTCATGCCTGAGAAAGCTATTGCGCTTTGCATTGGCCATGTAAATATTCATTGCCAGTATATGATGTCACAGCATGGAGGTATTTTTCTGCCTACTCTGAATCAAACAAGAGAAGTGATTAGAACTTTGCTTCTCCATCTTCAAGGTGAGTGACTGAATTATTGTGTTATTAAGAGCAAAACAGTAACAGAGCCAGCTGCTTTACTTTTAGTTTCACTTCATCTGGCTTGCAAATCAAGCCTCAAACTGGAAGTATTTCAAATGTTTGTTCTCATTTTCTAGTTGGCAAAATTATTCTTCAAATCTGACCTGAATGCACTATGAAATGCTTTAAGTGAATAATGCCTGGAACAAATTTGATTTGATCTTATTTCAAGAGTGCATTACAATCAAAGTAGAAAAAAAGGATTTTATTACTGCCATAACTTCATTAGCTACTCCACAGGTGAGATACACAGGATGTTGACACTTTCCAGAGTAGAAATCCAATAATACCAAATCTTTAAGAGATGTTGAGGTAGAAGGTGAAGTTTTATCTTCTTTGTTTAAAGAACAGTGTCTGAGCCACTTGGAATTGATGAAAAGAAATGGTTTACAGTTATTGCAAAAGAAAGGTTTGTCAACTTACTAATTGTAATCAAGCTGTTAAACAGCATAGCAAGTCACATATCAAGACTTTCAACTGAAACTCTCCCCAGTTGTAAAGCTATTGACAAATATAGCTAAAAAAGAAAATGACAACATCTGGGTGATATCTGGTCATTTAATGAGGGAATTATGGTCTTGGGACTTAGAAATTGTTAACAAACATGAGTTATGGCATTTGCAAGCTTGCAACATTGTGAGCTTCAGGGACACTTGTAATGATTCCTATGGCATTTTCAGATTTGAAGGGCTGCAACTGCAACATGCTGATCTGCTGAACTGTACTAGGTTGAATTTTCAGCTGCTTTTATCATGAGTTCACATCTAGGTATTTCCTGGAAATTCAGAATTCTTGTCACACTATTCCTTGCCTCAACACTTTCTAGAATTCAAGCTAGTCCTATACATAATTGTAGAAGGTAAGTTAGAGGGTAGGGTAAGTTTGATAAAATGCTCTGTGCTTTGATATGCTGCTCCAGGCAAAATGTAAAACGCTGATTGGAAATTTTGCAAGTTCTGAAAATCCTTGAAGATAATATATTCAAACTCCAGTGGGGGATTTGTAGAAAACTTTATCAGATTTGAAAGAGCTAGTATTTTCTCAGATGATTCTCTGGTGTCATACAGATTAAAATTGATTATGTAAAAAGCTGTAAAGAGAAATGCATAAGATAATTTCAAATGTGTCTATTGCCATAGTATGGACAAAGAACTAAGCATTCCCATCTGCATGAAATAATATTCACCACAGTTACAGAAAAGGCTATCTGACTTTTAATTGTGGATGGTTGTACTCATGTGTTATTAAGAAAATTTAAAAATTAATCATTTGTTTTATTTAAATAAAGCCAGAGGCACATTAGATACAAATTCTTTCTTATGAAAATTGTTATGTGAGAAAGATAGAACTTAAAGCTTGTTACAGGACGCCTCTTTTTTAAGTGGGCATCTGTATACATCCAGCTAAACTGCAATAAAAACAGCGATGTTGCAAGAAAAACTAAGACATGAAGAATTGTGAAGTATGTTGCACAGGCTGATGAACTGCAATGTCACAGAAACTAAAACACTGTGGGCAGCCAACTAGTATAATATAGAATTATTTAATAATCTATAATAACTGCAGCACAGTACAACTACTATGCATTTAAATTATAGCATGGCATAGGTCTTACTAGGCTATTGCATTTACCCAATACATTGCCACTATTCCCTGAAGTAATTTTGGTTTAAAGATATTATTATATTCCAAGAGCAAATGATAACAATAAAAACTATGTGGGTTATCTTAAAATAGACTGCAATAAAAACCAAATATATCTTTTTATGCACATATAAATATTTTTAGCCATGATAGTTTTAAATGCATGTTTTTAACATTTCAGAATATCTTTCTTTCCTAATGAATGGAAAAGTTCAAGGAAATAAAAATATATCCCTTGGACAAACAAGACCGGTGAAATCTACAGATATGCATATTAAATTAAATATGCTGCAGCATATTTAGCTGTAACTGTTGTAAATTCAGCTTTGGACCTGACTCATTCCATGCATGCTTCCTGCCAAATATATGCAATAATCTGTGGCTTATGCCTGTTTGGAAGGAAAGCTTAAAAGTTTTGGAAGGAAACTTTGCGTTAGAGTAATTCACATGGTTTTGACACACATAGTTCCGTTGATCTCCTTGACCTTGTACATCCTAAATAGTTGAAGCCCATTACTGGAAATGTGGATGATTCTTTTCTGTTCAACTTGTCTTCTCATTTGAAGCTTTTAATGAAGACTATTAAAGAGAAAATCACACTTACAATTTTAAAGTAGGAATGTTTAAAGTTAACATCCTCCAGGGGTATGACTGAGTATTTTTAATCTGATTTTCAAAATGCTGTAGAAGGAGACCACTTTAGACTTTGAGCAGGCTTTGGACCAATTTTAGTTGTCCTTCAACTGCTAAGTCTGTAAACAGTGAAATAGTCTTCAGGAGTAAGGTGCGTGAGTTGTAGAGTGAAAGACAGTTCATTGTTCAAAGCTACATCTCGTACAACAGTGCCTTGGAGTTTTGCCTTTTGCTTTTATCACTTTTCCTTTTAACATAAACAGAAAAATGACTGGGAAATTGAAGTTTTTCTGTGTAACTTTTATAATTTTAGTATTCGAGTAAAGAGTAAGGTACATTCTAAAAATCACTTCCAGAGCAGATAGAGCCCTCGTACATTAGATTAAAAGCCCGCCATTGACTGTTGGGGTTAGAGTAACATTTTCTGGATCAATTAGTTCAAAATTACCTACTGTGGAGTTCCTTATAATGGTTCATAAATGATAGTAGAAGGAAAGCAAGTCTTATCTGCCAAACAGGTTTTGCACATGCATAGTATCTTCTCTGCTGTTTCCACTGAACACTTTAAACTTTATATTTTTCCATGGAAAAATTACACTTCCAGTACAGTCAAGGTATTCAGAATTTGCAGTCTAAATTTCCTGACTATTGATCTTCTGATTTTTTCAACTTTTGTCTTGCACTGTTATAAAGTGCTATGAGTATATGTTGTGTTTTACAGAAGCAGTTGAACAATTGCCTGTGCAGAACAGCATCCATTGTAAATGAGAGAAACTCAATGGAATGATTGGAAGTATAGAAACTGGGAAGTAGAGGAGCTCAAGAGGTACATCAGGAGATGGAATTTTGACTCAGGATAAAATAGGGAGTCAGTGTGAAAATTACACAAAAAGTGTCTAAAGAAAACTAAACAAAGGATGGGTCTTGAAACAGAGTGCAGACCAACACACAGGCCTTGCGAGAACTGTATAAAGTCTCAAAGAGATCAATCAGACTCTAACACAGGAAAGGAAAAGTCATGAGTACATATGAGATGGTCATAATATTAATAAAGGAAATAGAAAGGGGAAAACACTGACCTGCAGCAAGGTGAGAGACAAACTCGTTAGGTAAAAAATTTATCATGCATTTTAAAAGTCCATATCTATCCTTATCTATCTTCTGTAATTTCTGTTCAAACCTTATTCCTGATCTTTCTTAATGAGAGAGTAAATCACGCCCCTGTAAATCACCCCTTGAGACATTTCACAGTTGAAAGGCCAGGAAAGGAAAAAGAGAATANTTCTAGTCAGTCTTTGAACAACACGTTTATCTGTGCAGTACCATCAGAAAAATCATGATATTTCATGTTCTGTTTAGAGCTTGACTTTCTGGACTCAAGTGCTTTTGCTTGAAACCCTCATCCTAAACTTTTTAAAGAAAGCTCTATCTCCTTATTTGCAATGACAGTGGTAAACATGAATAAAGAAGGAATAAATGAACTCAAATAACTTGAAAGTTGTGGACCCTAAGTGCAGTTATGAGTGTTAATAATGACGTTAATAAGAGGTT
>VZTL01004526.1:4484-15822 GCA_013400535.1 Scopus umbretta
CCCCCCCCCCCCCCCCCGATTAAAATGCTTTAGAATTAAAATACGTGAGCACCTTGGGAAAGAACTATGTTTTATTACTGTGAAGCAAACACCTTCCACATGAGGGAAGACCCGAGCAATGCACAGCCAAAGCCGGTGAGGCCAGTGAGAGACTGAAGCCACTGTTGTCCTGCAGCTCCTGGGCACCAGCTGGTGTGAGGAAGGGTTCAGCATCTGGTGAGTAAGTGAGAAGACATTACTACTGGTCTGGATAGTCCATTATAAACCCAGCGGTGATTCTCCTATTTGCCACAAGAATAATGAACTCTCTCTCTCCTGTTTCAGTCTTAGTTTTCCTGATGGGACAGGCTATGATTCTGTGAGCTGTCTTAAAACATGGTGAATATGGTTGCTGTTATTTCGGTGACTAAACACCAGGGGTTGTGTTGGAGGACAGGTAAGAGGTTGTCAAGTGCCATGTCTGTTCCATGACTTCCAACGAGCAGGTTTCCTTCCAAGCCATGCTCTCTGCTTCTGGCTTGAGCTTTCGTGGCTTACAAACTTGTTTCTTTGTCTTGGTGCTAGCGGTGGGCATGGGTGTTGACATTAATGAAAGGGAACAGGGATTTAGTCACTCCTTGCTTGATAGTCTGCCCGGTTTGGATGTACCAGCATCAGTGGGCAGTGCAGGCTGTGCTAAGGGGTCGCTCCACAGTGACTGCGGAGCAAACCACGGATAAAAGCTGCATGGGCATGGTGTTGAGCACAGCTTAGCAGCCCCGTGAGCATGCAGAGATGCTGGCAGTAGCTGTGGGGTCTGGGCTCACTGCATTGTGCCCTGTGACGCTGATGGGGACTAGTGGCAGGCAGGGAACAGCCACCACTGGTATAAGGTGGCTGAGGAAGATTTGAGTAAGTGGGTCATGGACAATATCTACTTACTTTGTATTAGGGTCATTGGTCTGACCGTGTCCTAACATGAAAATTTAGATCGACTCTGCTCCGGCCAATATGTGACCATGCCATATCAACTACTCTAGTGTTGCTATGCCAGAAAACAGCCTTGGTGGCAGCACTTGATCTCCTTGAATATGTTTTCTGTGATAATTAATCATGCTTATAAAACATAATTGCCCTTTGGACTATGCCTCTGTCCTACTTCCTTTTCCCTACTGGGTTGTTTTTTTTTTTTTCATAATTAATATTGTGCAGGATGTTCCTGGCTTAATTTGACAAGCACAATACCTGCATAGGTAAGAGTTGCTCTCCTTAGGTGATTTAGCAGTGTTATGGTCAGCAACAAATTACCTTTTCTCCGCTGATCAATGTCTGCCTGCAGCTCTTATCTAGTTCTCTAAGAGGAAAATGATTCTTATTTATCTCAAATTTTAAAATCTATAGCAGAAAACAGACCCAGCTGCTACAACATGGGGAAGGCGTAAGCCAGCAGAGGCACAACCTCCTTAGTGCAGGACAGGGGGTCCAGGTACCGGTGCTCCCTTCTCTTCACTATTAGTGCTCCCTGGCAAACGTGCATCTTCTGCTCTCGGAATGCAACCACAGTCCCACCTGTGTGCTCAGAGCTCAGCTGAACGTGTCCCGCTGTAAATTGTGGTTGAAAGCTAAACTGTGCAATAAAACTGTAAGGGAATATAAATAGCTTAAACGGTGAGGCATGGAGGATGGGTAGTAATGGGGACCCTGGAAGTACCAGAGGGAGCTCGGCAGGCGGAGGAAACACCGGGAAGAGTGATAGACTATTGAACCTGCTGGAGACAAAAATAATCAGGGCAGAGCTTAGAAGATGAAGAAACTCAGAGGGACAGATAAGGAGAAACCAGCTTGACACAGCCAAGAAGATTCAGAAATTAATTTTCACCCACGGGGATCACATTGCCCCGTCTCATGCTGGGGGAGCCTGAGCTGCCCCTCTGCCCAAGAGGCTGCAGGCTCCTGGGTGCACGCTGGGGAGCCATGGGGCGTCCCTGTGTCCCACCCACAGCCCCAAGAGGCTGTTGAGGAGTTTGCTGAGGAGGGTCTTTCCTTGCCACTGGGTACCTCTGTCCAGTTCTCTTTTCCCCCAAACTTTGTGTTTAAGAGCCTGCCTTGCTTGGACTCACTCTCCTCTTTATGCTTACTATAATTGTTGCCTTAAATCTGGAGACCCTACAATGAGCAAAGTGAGGGGTGTTATCACCTGACGGTGTATGCAGAGAATGTTTTTTCTTTCAAAAATCTCCAATGTGATGCTCAGTGATTACAGGAGAGCATGCAGAGCTCCTGTAACACGACTTGCTGACAAAATGGCTCCTAGTCAGGTATTTAAGGGGGTTTGCTGCTGAAATAATACACAATCCCAGCATATGGTAATTAGAGATAAGCAAACAGTTGAAATAAAATCTCTTAAATTATACCACACTGTGCACAAGGAAATGTGAGGCACATAAACAAACAAGCTTTCTTGCCTAGCTGCAGACAGGGTGTTAGCAGGTGATTCACTAGCGGTGCGTCTCTCCCTTGTCTAGTTCATTAGATCATCATTAATTTACACCTGTGTTTGGTGAATTACAGCAAAACATGGGCTTAGAAAACACCCTGGTTTTTTTTGCAATGCTTACAAGGAAGAAATGTTACTAAAGTGAGCTTCCTTGGAAAATTAGGAAAGTGTTGGCTTCTTCCCCCCAAACCAATTTGTTAATCCAGATATTTATTAAGTCTTATTTTTAAGTGAATTAATGGGCTTGAAAGCAATTTTGAGATGCCTTGTCCTACACATAGCATCATTTCTTTTTGCCTATGAGTGGCTTATCAATTCAGCATTCACATAATCTGTTGCCTTGTCCAGAAAGCATGAGGAAAGGGCTTTTCCTATTGATACTACAGTAACCTCTTAGTGTGAAAAAAACCCCCAACAACCAACCAACCAAAAAACCACCCACAGTGCTTTTGGTTGCAACCAGGGGGCAGCTTTTGACAAGAACTGTGTTTTCCCCCCATTTCTGTGCCTGCATTTGCATTGTTTCATGCCATTTCCATGGAGGGATCATTGAAAATCTGCACATTGACTGGGCTGAAAGAAGGACCGTCCCTTGCTAGCGCGTGTGGTGAGCCCCATCACACTGGAGATGCTGTAAATGGAAACTGATGGGAAATTATGTCACTTCCATTAGGGGCTTAAGGTATTTCATCTTTTCACTAGGAGAAACCTTGCAGAGGTTTCTATTTTGAACGTTGTGTGTAATTGGGTGTATATACGTGTTGACTTCTGGTTAAAATGAATAGAAGTGTTTCAAAGCCTAACCTAGGACAGATCAGATCTGGACCTAATTCATGATCCATGCTGGAAAAAAGAACAAATCAGCCCCCTGACTGCCGAACTAACACCCCTCTTGCTCCAGTGTTTATTTGGGGAGTTTTCATCAACTGGGGCAGCGGCATGTCCATGAGCGCTCTCCCAGCGGGCAGCAATTCCCTGGTGACCCACGGCAGAGGGGGCTGACCAGGGTGGCATCCATGGAGCTTGGATGTCAGGCAGGGATTTCAGCATTTAGAGATGTGCTAGAGCAGATCTGCAGGAAAATTAGTCAATCTAGATATAAAATGGTCTTTGTAAGTGTTCGATTAACCTCACTGCTAACAGTGCATATCTTATTTGCAGTTTGAATTTATTTGTGCTCAGTCACCCATTGCTAGATTTCAGGATGTCTTTTAAAGCAAGGATAACCATTTTTCTATTGTATTTTACACACTATTAATTTGCTTAAATCTTCCTCTGGAAGAAGAATTTTTGAGACCACGAGCCACTCTCTTGTTGAAACTAAACCCACTCCCATGGGCAGTATTTCTTTCTTAAAATGCCAAGATATGAGCCCTAACAAGGCAAAAACAGGGGATTTTGATTAAGGCAGCATCCTAAAGAAGCATCTTAAACAATACAAATACTCCCAGACTGGAATAAGAAACACGACAGTGTTTCATCATGTGAACATCTAACCTGACATCCTCTATTCACTGGCCATCTACTGTTAGCAATGCTACCTGCATGGAGCTTAATAACTTTTGATTAAAATAGAGCTGCTATTTTTGAAAAGCAGTCTATCAGCAAGACTGTGAGAGCTGGAGAGTTTAGTGCTCTCCTTCATAAGCTGTTTCAGTGGTTAGATACTCTCGCATCAAAAGCAAGAATGTCTCGTCCTACTTCAGCTATTCTGTGATTTTTCAGCTCAAAATTTCCTGGCCAGGAGACAAATTACTGCTTTGCCTGCTAGATGTCTACAACATGAGATACAGATGACTGAAGGAGGGAAAAAATGTTGAACACTTTGTCATTGGAAGTGAGAGGGGGAGGGATTTTTTTTCTGAAATATCCTGTTCTTCTTGTGCTGCTCACCCAGGAACAGGCACAAAAGGAGGCATTAAACTCAGCTCACAGTAGGCATGCAGAAATTGGGCATCTAGTCTAAGCTGCTGGTCTAAACCCCTCTCTAGTCAGTAAAGGGAAACAGCCTAGCCCTTCCTAAAGGGTGATTCGTTAGGCAGGTATCAAATATAGACTGAATAAAGCATGGCCAACTGGAGATCTTCTCTTTGCTCCCCTGACTGCAGAAACAGCTTAGGCAACAGGTTTGGTTCAGACACCGTAAGAAGCTGAGCAGAATGGTCTTCCTCTCCTCTCAAAGCTATAAGCTTGTCCCGCCTTCTCCTGCGCTCCTGGAGTATGCAGAAAAGTTGGCCCATGCTATTTGGGAGGTCAGCCCAGTTCATCCAGTTACTTATCCTTGTCTGCATCTTTAGCTATGAAGGACCGAGGAAGATGGAGAGGAAAGCAGCAGCTCTTCCTGCAAAGACTAATAGCTGTAACAGTAGAGATCTGTCATGTCTTCACGACTGCCTTGGTTTACAGTGCAGTCCCCATCTGCTGCATGTAAAAAAGGCAATGTCAGCCGTAAAATATTGGAAGTCTGACTCCAGCACAAAGATCCCTGACAATTTAATAAGAATTCCTTGTGATGCTTCACAAGCTCTTTTATGGTTTTGACACAATGCGTCAGGCAGGATGGATTACGTGGGCTCCCAGGCACTTTCCAAGAGGGAATTGCACTGGCCAATACATATGAGTCAGCTAACCATCTCACTCCATCATCGCAGACTGATGTCTTGCATCCTGTAAACTGAGGCTAACCTTATACTCCCTAACCCTTTCTTTTGCCCTGAGACAAGATAGAGGATGTTACTGTTACCTCCTTAAATAGCTGACACATAATCCTTAATGGGACACGGGATTTAATAAATGCATGGCTATATTGCTTGTATAGGAAAGCTTTGTATCCTTCACGTAATCACACAGAGTCAATAGGGAGGAACATAACCTTTTATATACTTATTTTCCTGAGATCTGTGTGTATATCCCAAATAAATCTTAGAAGAAGGTTTCATTTTTCTTTTGTGTGGTCGATACTCAGCTTGCAGGGAGCTGATGCATCTGCTTATATTCTTCATCATCTTGCAGGATATATGTAGCGCACAGCACCATGAACAAGAGCTGGCTGGAAAAGGGATGCTGTTATTTCCTCTTATCTCAGCCTATGATTTTTGAAATGAACTGACATAAGATTTAATAAATATTCAGTTAAAAGGGAAGTGAAATGTTTTCTGCAAAGCTTCAGCTTTTGGCTAGAGGAAAGAAAAAGAAAAAGAGAGAGAAATCTGAGATATTTCTGATTTCTAGAGTAGTTTTGTTAAAAGAAGAGATGGGATGACTGTAGCTGGATTAAAATACCAGACTGATATCCTTGATCACTACTTCAAGACAGTCTCTTAAGTCACATGTGGCAGCAAATTCCCTGTCAGAACTCCACCCCAGTTCTTTGACAATGTTTGAATGGGAAATAAATACGTGACTGGATGATAAACAGATATATAACACGGAGACCAAAAGGGAAGAAGGAAAGTGTCAGGGCAGGCAAAACACAGCTATACCACAAAAATGGGATATTAAGGTCTATATGTTCACAGAATTAAAAAGTTTCCTAGTATGTATTAAAGAGGTCTTCTTGCTGCTATCATCTAGTTACAGCTCTCAGTGAAAAGGTGCAAGGCAGCTTCTACTGCTCTCTGAAAAAATTAAAAGGTAGCTCGATAGTAAAAGAATCCTGCATTTCTGAGTTTCTCCTCTGTCTGTAAGAAAGAAGAGAAGAGAATCTATCATGGTATGAAAAATCCTAAATTTAGGGAGATACGGACTAAAAGGACGCTTAAAAAAGAAGTCGGTTGAGTGATGAGAAATACAGACATATGGTTATTCAAATCCCACACCCTTTCCTGTTCTTGCTGTCCTGAGTGATGACTTCTGGGCTCACAAGAGTATAGGGAGAGAGCAGGTCAGAGCCCTTGCTAATCAAAGACATTGGTTTCTACCAGCTGAAGACTTGAATCCCAAATCACGTACTCTAAAGCCCCATGCAAATCATACAACGATGAAGGTACTCGAGAAAGACTAGGTCAATATTACACATTTCTACATGATGAGCATCAGTATGTGAAGTGAATAGATGACATGTGGCTGCTGCAGGAGGAGCCTGGGCGTGGACACAGCTACACTGGTAAGAGATAGCTTTTGTAGATGGGGGGAGGACATGATGTTATTTCAGCAGAAAAACTCCTTGTGAAAATTCAAATCTGCTCTAGGGGATGGTGCCAGAGGAGCAGAGCTGCGGTTACAGATACTCTGCCATCTTCTTAATGTTTTTGAGTCCCTTCTTGTGCAAATAAGCAAAGGCAGTGGCAGGTTTATTGCCTTTGGGATTAGGGTGGCTGGCTGCTTAGTTACTAGTAAAACTTGGGATGAGAGTTTATATAGAAATTGTTGTACTCTGTGGCTCCTCACTGCAAGTTTTGGTAGAGCAATCAACGCCTGTTCATGGGGTTTGGCACCTACTTCAGCAGTAGATCAGTTTGTCCTGTCCATCTAGATAGGTTTTAAGTTTACTAAGTTTTGCTCAGAGTCATCTGCTGCCTCCACTGAGGATACTATAGAGCCGTAATATAAACTCAGCCACTTGGAAACAGCGATCTTTAGCCATTAATGCCATTTTAATAATGACAAAGCTCCTGGTTAAAAATAACCCTTTGATCTTTGAAAGGTTTGAAAATGAGAAGAACACAGCTAAGTTCAGTTCAGATTATCTGCAAACATTCACACATAGCACTGTGCCCTTTGGGGCTGAGGGACCACATCTGTTAAAAAAAAAAAAAAACAAAACAGAAAACCAACACAAAACCCCCCAAAATTAATTAAATTAAAATGAGTATCAAGAGTGATTTGAAACAAGCATGGTTAAAAATTAGAAATGCTTTGACTTCTGGCTGAAATTGCTCCGAGAGATGTCTCAGCGAAGAAGGTAATGAACAGCCAGAAATATTATTCACGAATGTTCAGTTGGCTTTTAAATAGGACTTTGCTTTGATTGCTGGCTCATAGACCTGAGTGGCAATGATCTGTCAAAAAATTGTATTTCATCTCTGGTCCAGGGAACTTTCCTCAGGAACTGTTCACTGTCTTGTTAGAAGGTTATTGACTGTTGTATTATACCTGAAAAATGGCCTGTGAAATGGTACTACGAGTGCTCAGCAGCTCTGCAGAGATGCAGGTAGTTCAGCTGGGCAAGAAGGAGGATGATTGTTGTCAGGCGGAAATGTTTTGGAGGAGAATGAGCTTTACCCCACCTGGTGGGTGGCAGGCCAGATGTTGGCCACGGGGAAGCAAAGAACATCCTAAGAGCTGAACCAGGCGATGCTGCACCTCTGAGTCTACCTGAGAGGAAGCGGGTGGAGACGCAACCACGCAGCTGGTGCTGCTGGGGTCACCACCGTAGCTCATAGACAGCAGGGTCCCCCCACTGTAGGATCTGGCATTGAGGAGGGGCACCACTGGATAACAGCCCTGCAGCAGTGTGGATAAGGGCTTGGTGATGACCACCCATCATCCAGCCCATTTCTCTCTGGGGCTTGGCTACCTTACCCTTCAAGAAATGGTACTCCTCTTCAAACCATTCTGCTTCAGTGCACCAGGGCTAAGATCTGTGGCTCCCAGCTGATGCCCTGGACTCAGGCATGAGCACTGATCAGGCTGAACCACACTTTGAAGCAAAGGATGGATCCCCTGCATGCTAGCAATGGACTCAAGCACCATTTTGCTCTTTCCTTTGCACTGCTGAGGGGTTCTGGGTGGTTGGTTCATAGCTGAAATACCTTTTTTGAGCAGTGAAATAAAACCTACTTTATATAATGTTCTTGGGGTCAAGAGCTGTGAAACTCCCAAACTCACATATTCTAATGCACACGCCGTCAAGCTTTCTCCTTCCTGTTGCTGCTTGCAAATGTGTGCAACTTGTCTTTGCTGTGCTGTCTGCAAAAAGACCTCCCTAGCAGATAAAGCAGCATGTTCAGACCTTTGCTTGTCTTCTGATAAGTATCTCTGTTTTCTTGCGGCTTCCATCTGATGTTAGTGTTTGCAGCTTTAGATTGAGGTGATATGCACGTCACAGCAGTGACTGTCCTCTGCTGGGTTTTCTGTCTGTGCAATGCTGAGGACAGGGAGGTTCTTGTTATCCCAACTGTTAATTATGTTTCAGATACATGGATGTGATAATCAACTATCCAATACGTCCGTCTGTAGTTTTGCTGGTATAATTGTAGAATTCAACATTTTCTCTTGCTTGCTCAGGAAGCAAACTTTGGTATGACCTGGGAGCTACAGCTTGCTGCACCTTCCAAATATGTCCACTAGCTGGGTGGAAAACCATCTTTCCTACTTTCTCCACCTTCAGTCAGTCCTCAGACTTCCCATTTCCTAGAGCAGCAGGATGCTGGTGGTTGCTTTGGCTGGTGCACAATCAGTTCAGCCAGTGACCGTGATCTGTAGCAACTGTTGGCCTGGACGTTTAATGATGGAGAAAGACAGGAGGGAAGGACAAGGGCCCTTGGTGCCGTATATAATCATACACTAGCAGCCAGCACTGACTTATTTTGTTCTGGAGGTGATATCATCTTGATGGATGGGGCCCTAGTGACACCTGGCAGGGAAGGAGCAGCAGAATAAGTGGTAACATGATCATTAAATTTGGTTGATGAACCAGAAGCATTGGCAAAGCGTGACTTTGGCCAAAATGAGTGATTTTAGCCAATGCTTATTTCAAGGATTTTTTGTTTGTTTGCTTTGGGTTATGTATGCATACACATGCATTTCTTTGTAATGCTGATTATTTTGATAGAAAATACAACTTCTGGACTGAAATGGCTTAGCTAATTTATAAGATTTAAAAGGACCGCAAACTTTTAAAATGAAATCTCCTAGGTACAGCAGATCCTCGCTCAAACAGCAAACCAAGGTATCTCTAATTGCCTTGATTGTTTTAAGGAAACTGGTCTAACTGGAGAAAAAAATCTGTAAGTTATATACGAAATGAGAAGCTCATTACTCACAGCTCAGAAAGAAGCTACAGTAATTAGTAATCACACCTGTGTTACCTAGAGCAGCCTCAGCCAGGAAAAATCCTCAGTAAAGTCTGTTGCATAAAAGGAGAGCAGATATCATAATTTTCCATGTTGTGGTTGTTTGTCCTGTTTTAGGCTTTATTCCTTTTCATCATTCCAGAGATTTCGGGGGTGCATTTCCAGCTCATCAGCGGGCAGTCTTTTTGCTTTCAAGCTTCTCTGAAGAACAAAGAGAGATGCAGCATCTCCTCCCCGTGCTCTGAGAAAAAGGAAAACACTGGCATGGTTCTGCAAACTCATGCGCACCTCTCACTGCAGCTCTGCAAAAGGACCTGCGAGTCCGGGCATTGCTTGTCTTGCAATAAATCCCACTCACTGAATCAGGCCTCTGGGAACGCAGAGCCTACACGTGTGCATGTTTCTGTACGGCTCTGCACGTGGGTGCGTCGCGAGACAGAAGCGTGCCCTTTGAAGCAGCTGCCCATCACGCTTACCTTTGATGCGGGGTGGCCGAGCAGACCTCAGCAGATCCCGAGGTGCAGGCGTTTGACAATTACAGTTGTCCATTGGCTGTCAGTTGGGTTGCCAGGGTGATGGATTTCAAAAGGCCAAAGCTGTGCTCGGTTTTCAAAGGCTGGGTTGTTTCTTTTGATCTGCAAACCAGGGGGAAAGACAGATACAGGACTGCTGCCTTTTTTGTTCTGTTTTGTTTTGTTTCTGTATTACAGCCTGAATGATCCTGATGACTGAATTCGTTGGGTTAAAAACTTGGGGTAAGTCTCGACAGTGAATCAAGTTGCTAAAGTCTCTATTGAACCACTAAAGTATTTTTGCAAAAAGACACCTAAATACCGAGCCTGTGAATTCTTTAATATTCTGTAATTCATGGGCAGAGTGATGGAATTGGCTTGACTTTTAAAGACATTGCTATGCTATGGTGGTATCCATGGGCACTCAGGATGCTGTTCCCAAAGGCTGTTGGATACAAACAAATAGTTCTTGATAAGCAGAGCTCATCGGAGGCATTCAGTTTGCAGAGGGAGATTGGGTCCAGTGTGAGAACACATGTGCAATTACTACATCTCAAACCTGGCACAAGAAATTACTTGTAGATTCCTGTTTTTTAATTCTGCTGGGGTTGGGTTAGGCTCACAGCTTTTTCCTTGGCCTTTTTGTTGACTCCTTACATTAATGCTTTTTATCCTCAGCTCAGAAGGAAGATAACCTGACTCAGCTGTTCAGACGGCAAAGACTGGTGAAGAGCCTTGCACAACATGGTGCAGTGAATTTAAGCCTATCTTCCCCAAACGTTGCTTTCGTGGTTGAGGGAATACAATAACTAAAACGCGTGGTGCTCAGCTTTTGCAGATATCTATGACAAACATATGTCACCCACAAACAGTGTAAGTGATGTTCAGAACTAGGCAAAATAGTTCTGCATCTGCCTCTGCTTTTTAACTGACTCCTTGAGCCTGGGCATTCCTGATCACTCCTATTTTACCATGCCCTTGGTTATATAGTAGGTGAATGCTCTACCATTTCAGCACCCTGGAAATTTACAGGTAATTTACATAAAGTTTCTCTTCCTCTGCAGAAATTTGGCCTGCAAACACTTCAGGTGGGTGTCTGGCTCATGTTAGAGAGCTTGTCTGACCAAAACTATCATCCCAGTTGCTTATTTTCAGCAGAGAGTAATTAGGTACCTATGAGTCTTACCACTAACTGGTATCTCTGGTCTGGAACATATCATTAAGATTTGCAGATTAACAAACTAGTGCATGAGCAATTCCCATCTGTGCCCCCAAGCTGTGGTAAACACCAGAAATTCGTCTTTCCCTGGTCTGCAATCAAAAAAAAAAAAAAA
>VZTL01004526.1:15843-56283 GCA_013400535.1 Scopus umbretta
AAAAAAAAAAAAAAGACTAAAATGCTTTCAGTTTGCATAGCTGTGGACTAAGATCATGTCCCTGGACAGCACCTGCAGTGAGGCTGATGGATGATAGTTGAGACATAATGCTCCAATCTCTTACCAAAGCCCTCAAAAGTGTTCTTGTCTTCTAGCCTGAGACATGAGCAGGTTGTTAGAGAAGTGCCAGCAACGTACTGATTAATCTCCATCTGCTCAGGTCAGAGGTTGCTAACATATAACCTGTTGGAAAGCATCCCTTTCCCATTGTCTTGGCTGACCTCTGCATGCTGTGCCTACGTGAAATTGTATGGATCTCGGTACCGTGCCGGCACCTGATGCCATCCTGCGCATCAGCTCTCTGCTGCCCAGAGATGATGCCCAGAGACACGCAGGGATGCTGCCTGTGTGTCAGAAGATGTCAGTGTTGATTCTGACTGCTGGTTTTCTGGCACAGGTGATGTTTGCTGCTCATGTACTTCGTCTGCAGACATCTGCTGTGCACTGCCGCTGTGCAGGCAGGATAAAAGCGCTTGTTTTTATACCTGCGCTTTCCTCTTGTCTGTGGTTTTGTGTGATCTGCCTTGCGTTGGTGGCCCAGTGCACTGCCGACCTTAATGCTGCTTCCGTGTTTGCTGAATCCTGGTGGCTGAACATGCTCTGGCTGAGCTGTCAGTTACTATCTGTAGTTCCTACCCTTTGGCGTCTGCATTTCACTTCTCTTTGAATCTTTGCTAATGCTAGGACTTTCACACAGACATAGAAGTGTGACTCTTATTTTTCTCAGGGCTTTAACTTAAGCTGCTGTGGGTACTGCAGCTCTCTGTATGCTGACTCTTGTTTTTCGATGTAACACTGTTTTTATGGTTCAGCTTTGTAGTTCATGTTCAAGTATTCACTCTCTTTCAGAAACAGCAAGACATCCTTTCTTCTACCTAAACTGTGGCTACTTTTAATGTTTTCTGAAATGCTCTGCTGCTGAGAGCATTTTCTTTGTCTGCATGCGCTACTTTTGATGTCCCAAGAGCATAGGGTGAGGGCAAACATAGAAGGCAAAATCCTACTTTTAGATAATATACACTGACTATCCTGCAGGTCTTCTTGCCTTGCAGAATGTATTCCAGAATTGGAACAAGTCCCACCCTGCTGGCAGGTTTTGGCATTTGTAGGTGCCTGATTCAGGAAGAGAGTGACGCGTTACTCTGAATATGAGTCAACAGTGTGCCCTGGCAGCTAAGGGGACCAACAGTGTCCTGGGGTGCATCAAGCACAGCAGAGCTAGCTGGCCGAGGGAGGTGATCGTCCCACTCCACATTGCACTGGTGTGGCCCCACCTTGAGTACTGTGTGCAGTTTTGGGCGCCTAAATATAAGGACACCAAACTATCGGAGTGTGTCCAGAGAAGGGTGACCAAGATAGTGAAAAGCCTCAAGGGCAAGACTTACAAGGAGTGGCTGAGGTCACTTGGTTTCCTTAGCTCGGAGAAGAGAAGGCTGAGGGGCACTCTCATCTCAGTCTACACCTTCCTCAAGTGGGGCAGCGGAGGGGGAAGTGCTGATCTCCTCTCTGGTGAGCAGCGATAGGACATGAGAAAATGGAATGAAGCTGCATCAGGGGAAGTTCAGACGGGACATTAGGAAAAGGTTCTTCACTGAGAGGGTGGTCAGTCACTGGAACAGACTCCCCAGGGAAGCTGGCATCTAGCCTGTCAGAGTTCAAGGAGCGTCTGGAAGATGCTTGTAGTCATCTGGTTTAGTTTTAGGTAGTCCTGCAAGGAGCAGGGAGTTGGACTTGATGATCCCTATGGTTTTCTTCCAACTTGAGATATTTTGTGATTCTGTGGTTCCACTGTGCTTGAATATTGCCTTGAGAGGTTTTAGGTCCCATTTCTGAGAGAGCACTCCTCCATCTCCTTTTTCTGGTGGTTCTGGTCCATTCAGAGCAGGCGCATCTGTTTATGGCATCTGCTCATCTCTGGTGTGTCCTAAAGCCTACCCCCACATGAGCAGCTCTGCTGCTAGGTGATCTCCTTGGTAATGACTGCCCACATGCAATCCAGACACAGCAACCTTGCCTTGCCTCGGTTGCAGCCATCCTATTCTTCTGCTATGGCCAGGATTGGTCACCTGATGATCTTTAATGACTGTTCTTTGGAAAAGCAAACCCCAAAAGCATTACCCTCCTCTTACACTACAGGAATACTGTGTAAATTAATAAACACAAGGCCAGACATGCAGGGAGTTCATGACAACGAGGTTTCATTGCAGGTATACAGACAGGTTAACTCAGTCATGAAAGCAGATAGTAAATACAGGGCCAACTGACAGAGTAACAGATTATTAATGGGCAGAGAAGTGTTCCTATACCCTGCTGAGCCCACAAGCAAGAAGGTTGCTAGAGGGAGAGGGAAGCCATTTTTCTGATGGTATCCAATGAGTAAAGCCTGTTTGTGAGGTCCCAGCAATCTTCCTAAATGGCAGGAGATAACTCTCTTCCTGAAAACTCCACAGTCTACCTTCACTTCCAAACCCATGCAAAGGGGGAATCCTCAAAGAGTGTTTAAGCATGTTGTGGAGTGATGTGGAGCAGCTGGAGCAGAGCTGAGGACATGACCACACACTGGGCAAGGTCTGTAATGTGCATGTTCACAGTGTTTCTCTTCTGAACAAACCCAAAGAAGAGTTTATCTACTTCCCCAAAAAGCAAGAGCAGCCAGAATTCCCATACCTCTTATTCGCTTTGGAGGTTTGAGCTTTGAGATGGATGTGGGTCACCTACAGAGAAATGACCAGCAGAATCTGTTTCCTGTGTTACTCCTGGAAATGGGTGTTTGGATTTGATGATGCGAACCTCCTGAAGCTTTCTGGGAAGGTTTGCAGAGCAGAGGCAAGGTTGGGGCTGATCTTCTCGGACACAGTGTTGGTACCTGCTGGTACTCCTTTGGAGTCATCCCATGAAGAGCATTTGTACAATGCAGAGCTGAGTAGCCAGACCTGAGCTCATTCTGAATTAGTTGGTGCTTGGGGAATTTCCACCACGTTGAGGTGGCATTTTGTTTGTGTCACATAGCCTTGCTGAGAAACAGTGAATATTAGTCTGGGAGGAATGCCATGGTAACCTGGCAGTGCTGCTTCCAATATCCGAGCTAACTTAACAGACACAGCTCAAATATGCCTCCACAACTCTACCTAGCGTCTTACAGACATATTCTTTGTGGTCTTGTGCAGTGAAAGAAGAGGCTGAGGCTCCAGGCAAAAGCATCTCTCTCTGTCCTTCTTTGCCAGACGTTATGCTTAAAATTTTTCATCTTCAGCTTCTTGTTCTCATGGGACTGTATTAGCAAAAAGGCTGGAATTTGTACCAGGCTCTGCAGGCAGCTATTTGATCTCCACTGCCTCTTTTTGTTTCATCTTCAGATATACAGAGTGCTGGCCTGGGCATTAGGATTCTGTGTAATTCTGAAAGATTTCTGTATTTAGTTTTCCTGAGTCCTTCATGGCATGGCTAATGCTCCTGTAATGTGGAAAAAGTGGAGCAGGCAATATTGCTCTGTTTAAATATCACAAGGTAGTCCTAGTTGCTTAGGAAAATCTATGATGTTTTCCAATCTATCTGTTCCTATGAATTTCCTATCTATTGGAAAGGTAATGGTATCCAAAGAAACTTTATTGGTTTCTGCTCTTCTTGATGTCGTCTTAATGCTAGCTGTATCTCTTAATGTCTACTTTGTGAAGGCTTTTTCTTCTAGTCGGGTGTGGAGGAGATAGAAAAGGTGGATGTGCTCTTCTCCACCAGGTAGTTAACTGGTTCTTTTCTGGAGATGGTTACCTGAGATTCTGATCAAAATAATTGAAAAACTGTTGTGTCTCAGGAAAAGGAATGATTGGTAGTCCAGCTAAGAACAACATAGGCCAGGCTATATGCAAGGCCCCGGTAGCCAGGGAAGAAAGTACAGTATCTGGTGAGTACTGGAGCCATAAGCGCACCTGCAACCTGAGTTTGCAACGGCAGTTGAGGTGAACTTGAGTGACAGTCAATAACTGCCATCCTCAGCTGCCCAGAGGTTTATTGTGGTCAACTAAATTAGGGCCGTTCATATGCAACTGGCCTGTGTCCTTGCTTTGTAATTTGGAAAGCTGTAGTTGATGATAAGAGATTTCCTTGCTGGAATATTGTGTTCACTAACCATTTCCTATGTGTCCTTTCAATCCCAGGACATTCCACCTCTCAAGTGCTGTATTACAACAGATTCACCTGCTGGTTCATTCCTTTGTATTGACACATTCTCTAACAGCCCATGACATGACTGACAGTTGAGCCCTTTGTTGTCTTATTTGTTGTGAAAGGTTACTAACTTGAGTGAAATGTATTTAGAAAGTAAAACATTTGGCCTGGGGTTTAACCTTTAGAGCACTGGGAGCAGAAAAATTTGACTTTAGACATTGAACATGCCCACAAAGCTGTCAAGGAGAGAGCTCTGTGTATGCCTGGGTCGGAGGTGGAGGCTCCCTGCTGTCAGTGGGGGCTGAGGCAAAGGGCAGGCTTTGCTACAAGTGGTTCAAATGTCTTTGCAATTGCAGATGCGGTGGAAGTGCTGCACATTTGCTCAGGGCTTTTTACGCCTTGTATTTGGATGTGTAGTTTATCTGGAGACTTGGGCTTCAACCCCCTTTGAATGATCGCCTCCGTCAGCAGCTTGTGTTTTGTGGCTTAGATGAGACTGAAGGTTTGCTTTTTGATATTTCCCCCCCTCCTGTTTTGGCCATTCCCTGTTTGAAAGATGCACACTGTTAGGAGCAGAACGAGAGAAATGTCAGGAGAACAATTTACAGGCAGTCAAAGTCAGGGTTTTTGAAACAAATGTGCCATTGAACTGAAACATTGCATAGCCAATGCACAAAGTGCTTTTTCTGACAAGGTCTGCCATGGGGAAACTGCTGAAGACGGCAGAAATTCCCCTATGGGACAGCACACGTGAGCAGCTTAGCTGTATGCATTCATTGTAGGGTGGATTGGATTTGGGATGCAGTAAGGCAGCTCTACTGGTGGCCATGGGGGAGAGCTTTTGTCCTCAGGAGAAACTATATTTCCTAACGACTGGTTGCAGATTGAGGGAATCTCTTGCTTTAGGCTGGGAGAGTGGCCAGAAGGGAATGACCAGAACCTCCCCTTTGGCAGAGTTTTTGCATTGGTGATGTGACCATGGTAGTGACATGCTGGGACGTGGGTTAGCTGGGACCCCCTGCCTGTCTCCTGGCTCATCAGTGAGGACTGAACTTGGGGAGAAGTGGAAATCCCTGTGCACACCCATTGTTGACCTCTTCTACACCCTCTCGGTTCCCTTCCAATTTAAAAATCCCAACACTTTGTTCAAAGGTACAGAAAACCCAATCTGCAAATATATTCTATGTCTCCCACAACCCAGTGATTCTCAGGGTGTATGAATGACTCTCTAGATAGAGCACAGCCGATGCCTCTCCACACAAGTGGAAAGGGCAGGGTAGCCAGGCCATCCTCTTCCCTCCCTCTTGTTCTGCAAACCTGCAACAAAATGTTTAAGTAGTCCCTCATTTTTCTGAAGTGGCTCCTCTGCGCGTGAGGAGGAGTGACCTTTGTCTCTAGAGAGTGATGCTAAACTTAGTGTACAGGAGAGATGCACCTTAGATGCTAGGAAACCCCAAATCTAGTGGGAAAAGAGATTAAAACATCTGACTGAACCATGTATGGAGATGTGTAGCCTCCATTTCTGGAGGTCTTGAGGGAGAAGTTGGACAAATAGCTTGCAGGACTGCCATTGATTACAGGGAAGGGGGGTTTCCCAGTCCCTTCCAGCACTGTTTCTGTATAGTGCTGTACTCTATCAGGCTGAATAATGTCTGGGAGGGGTGAGCAGGGGGCTGAAGGCAGCACCTCTGACCTGCACTGACTCCTTTAGGGAGAAACCGAGGGGAGAAAGAGCTCTGCAGGGAGCTACAAAACATGTTATAACCTCCAGGTCCTGGAGAACAACAGACTTTCCTCTGCTCTTCCACAAAAGAGATGCAGCCTTGCTGGGTTGTCCCAGATGCTATCAGAGTGCAGGAATGAGTATTTTCTTTTTCTGGATGCTGATAAGAGTGCCAGCCCTGGACTAAGACTGCTTTTAACTTTCCTGATATCCTATGTATTTTTTGTAGTTTTGTCACATTGTCTGAGGACAAAGTAGAGGTTATGACATCTTAAAAACATTTGCCATTTTTTTGTTACTTTTCACCTTTTAATTTCTTTCTTGAATAATAGTATTTAATGGGAAGACCTTTCTTTCCTTGGAGGACACTGTATTTAGAACGGTCCACAGTATTCTTTTTTTGCACTTGTCTTTAAATACATTCTGGCCAAGTGATCTTTGCTGCAAGAACATGCTGACTCCACAGTAGAGTCTTACTCTAAGTCTGAAAGTAAGCAAATTCAATTGCACTTGATTTTCTTGCATCTTGTTGAGTGGAACTAGGAGATTTTCATGGTAGCATCACCACAAAAACAAAGGAAAAAAAATCCTTTGAAAAGAATCAGCTTGATCAGCTTGTTCTTTCTTCCCCTTACGATGAAAGAGAAATTGTTATTTTGGAGACACAGGACATATCATTTTTACAAAGGAAGTCTGCTTCAGGGAGGCAGATCTTTGCTGAGAGTTAGAAGGTGTCTAGAAATGCTATGGATATGGATTAAAATATGAGCAAATGGCCCTTCTAATGGTCCTGTTCCCATCATCTGAGGGGCCTGTGCAGAAACATCCAGAATGACCAGAACCTGTGTATAAGGTGCCACAGCAGGATGGAGAGGGGGAGCCAGGGGGGTCAAAGGAGAGATGTGGGGTGTTATAAGGGGACAGAAAATGACCTGGGTCTAGGATTGCTCCTAAAAGCTGCCACTCACCATCTAGCCAGGTGTTACGGGGCTGCAAAACGCACTATGGAAGCAGAGTTCATTTGTGGCTTTGTTGTGGCAGAAGTAGGGGAGTTGTCCATCACCCAGTTGAACCAGGTTGTTCCCAGCTGAAAAGCATGTACACAAGAGAAAGAGGCCGCATGTTTGTCCTGTGCTGACCACTGCTCCTTGGCCATGGCTGAACCTCCTGAAAAGGAGAGTAGGGGAAAAAGACATCTTCCTCAAGCACCCATAACCATGTTGGGCTTTGGGGACCCTCCTGGTGTGTCTGATGAGCATCTGCGAGCATAATCAGGGAGACAGATGGATGCATGCAATGAAAGGAACACCTGAAAGGAAAAGGAAAGCTACCTGTCCTGGGAGCAAATCCCAGGCAAGGAGGTTTCCTGCAGGGCTGGGAGGAGGCTGTAGTTCACTTCAACTTGCGAAAGCAGAGACAACTGCTGGAATTGAAAGAAAGCAACGGATGATCACAGCAGCAGGGTTAAATTGGAAACTGGTCTTCAGGCTTGGTTCTTTGCACTCAGGTTGGTTTTCCTAATTTTCAGAGTTTTCTTCTAGGTTTTTTTTTTTGTTTGCTTGTTTTTCCCCCTGTGGTCTTAAAAAAACACCCCACCTTTCTTCAGTGACTGCAAATGTCTTCTAGCTTTGGGGAAAACACTGGAAAGAGAAGAAGGAGCTGCCAGTATCATTTTCATGGTCAGTGGTCATTTTTGGTCCCATTGCATACACATTAAAAACAGTGTGGGCAAAGCAGGGGAAAAAGGGTCATTTAAGTCAAACTTGTGGAAGCTGCAGCTCCCATTCTATATTATACACTGAGACCAATTTTTGATCCTGTGAGCTCCCAAATGTCTTCTGCAGCTCTTCAAGTTGAAAGAAACTGCAAATCAGGGTCCTCAGGGATGAGAAGCAATATCTTAATCAGATATCTCATATGTGAGAAAAACATTGCAGCTTCCTTTATGAGGGTGCTTGAAATGACTTGTGTATAAGCAATAGGACTGTCAGAACGATAGGGAAAAATTCCCAGTATAATTTAGGTTGATTCAATTTCTCATTAAATTATCATACGCATTCCAGTGATAAGAAGCAGGAGAGATGAGGTGGGAGTTGCATGCTTAGGCATGGGAGAGTCTCTGTGTGCTAAGTAGGCATGAGAACTGTGTACGGGCACTGCAACGTTTAAAAACAAAAAACCAAGGGCTCCAGTCAGATGGGTGATGTATCTTTTTTTCTTTAGGAGGGGGCTGTCCATCTCGAGCTGGACGCTAACTCGGGTATCAGAAAAATATAGATTGTTACCCAGGTATCTATGAGGTCTTGGGCTGTGTCATACATGCACCTGTGATGATTCCTGGTGGCTTATTAAAAAAAAAAAATTATTTGGTCTCTTTACAAACACACCCAGGAGTAAGAAGGTAACGCTTATTTTTGGGAGCTTATAGTCATGTCTGTTTTTCCTAAGCCAGTCCTGGGTTTCACGATTTCTCATACCTTTTATTTTCTCCCTCCTGAGTGACTGTAATTTTGGTTATGGCGTTCTCTTTTTGTACATTGATTGTAAACAAAGGCTCCCTGAAAGGTGCAGGAAAACTATATGTGTTTCCAGAGACAGAACTGTAATTTAGGAAAGCATCTTGCATCCTTGGGCAACAGGAGAGATGCAGATCGTCTTTGTTATGGTTCCTGTGAATAAGAAGGAACCTGTGTACGATTACACTGTAAATACTTCTCCCTTGTAGTGGGGAGATAATCCAGCTTTCATTTAAAAACAAAACAAAAACCCCCAAACCCTGAAACCTCCTATGACTATAGAAGCATTGAGTCTGTCTGTATGTTGGCTCTTTCTCTTAACTGCTCATACTATATATCTGTATTAGTTTTCTGCCCTGAATCATGCAGCCATGTGTTTTGACTAAGTGGACATGAATCTGAATTGTGTCTGCATCTCTCAGCGTTTCTCTAGTGACCTAAGTTTGCCACTTGAGAAACATTTCTCAGAAAGCCCTACGTGGTAGGGTGGTAAGCCTCTCTTTGGGAGGGTTTCTTCTTCATCCAGGGCTCTTCTCCATCCTCTCCTTGGGCTGGTCCATCTTGGGCAGGAGGAGAGGAGAAATTACTATCGCCTTGATTAATTTTGTTCCATACTTTGGGAGTTACTAGGAACGACTGAGACTTCAGACATGGGATATTTCCTCTAGAAAACCTTCACTGAAGAAGGTCTGCACATCACTATAAGCATGATGCAGAAATTACAATAGTAATGCCAATCTGCAGCAATAAATCAGTGCAGTTCCGTGCAGACTCACCAGTTCAGGGTGTACACTGGGCAGGCTGGGAGCTGCGTCTCCATTCCCTACACCTGAGCTTTACAAAATCCCTAACTCGGGTTGATTTGTTGTGATCACTTGATGTCTCAGTACTTCCAGTTGTGGATCCAGATGTCTCCATATGCCTGTGGTGATATGTCCCTGCTCTCTCCTTTACACTATTGCCTGGGCTATAGTCCCATTGTAGGACTGGTATGTATTTCTGTCTGCTACAGCTGATGATGTGAACCTTGACTGCTCTGCATTTTGCAGAGTCAGGTAGTGAGTGCACGAAGACAGCAAAAATAATTCACCATCACCAGCAGCCTCCCTGAGGTGATTGTGTGTCTCAGGTTCTCCATCTCCCGCCAGCTCCATCTCAGGGGTGGTGAGATTGTGGCAGAATCAGCTCCTGCCTGGGGATGCTCGTTTTCTTTGTGTGCACATGTGCATGGCCTCTTGTCTGCAGCAAGATTCTCCTACGGTCACAGCTAGTGAAAATGTTCCTGGGTTTGGCCCTGGAGCCAGAGCTGGCGGAGACATATTGTTCATTCCTGGAGGATCTGAGATGCCTTAAAACATTCTGAAAGAATAAAGCAATCTTAAATAGGAACTAAAAACCTAAACCATAAAAGTCATCAACTGGAAATACAAAGGGGAATAAAGATTTAAAAATATTTCAAAAAATTCTTTAATTTAAATTGCTTTGACTTGGGAGGGAGGGGTAAAACCCTAAAGTCACCGATAATCTTTTAAATTTGATCTCAGAATGGAATATTTCTACATTTTTTTTATATGGGTCCAAACTATTTTCTGGCAAGAGGATTAGTTAGAACCAGCTTTGGGTCATGAATACCTGGTTTTCTCTGTCTTTTTCGCTTGAGTGGAGGAAGAAAAAAAGTTGAAAATGGTCAACCTGTCATGTTCCACATGGCGGAGGCTGAATTGTCATCCTATGCCATGAGGAGCAGAACTGTAGGAGATGCTGTACATAGGGATGTGCTTGGAAGAAGCAGAACTCTGTGTGGAATTTAGGAAGCCTGGGGAAAATATAGGTGCTGTGCCCCTGCTGTGGGGAAAACAGGGAAGAGCACCAATTCCTCTGCATCCACCGGGCTTCCTTCCTTCTCCGCTGCCGTGGCAGGGAGCTGGCCCTGCAGGCTGCACACCCAAGCACAGCTTTTGTGCTTGTTTCCTAGATATTTCAGCTATATCAGCACTGACTTGATCAATACTGCGCTGCACCTATGATTCCCTGCAATGTGCCATCATCTAGTGAGTAAAGGCAATGACGACTCAGAAAAAAATGCCAGGCAAGGCAGGCTGTTCAAACAAACCTTGTGCCCTCATAAAGCTATTATTAGACATTGCTTCCTAGAACTACTCAAAGGGAAAAGTCCCGGGGACTTCCTTTCATAACATTCTGGCAACCTTATATTTGCGTATGCAATTCTGGTATTACAGAGCTATCTGTTCCAGTCCCTTTATTTCTGTTCTTTCATGGTGTTAGGGAATTTATTTGGTACTATACTGGTGTAGATATAATACGGTGTGAAGGGTATTTATTTTTCCATCTCCTGATCTGGAGCTGAGGATGATTTGTTTAATAGTGAATCTCAAAGTAAGTGGGGAAGAGAAGGAAGAAAGTAATTTTCTACCTGTCTATGGCTTCCTAGGATTATTACCCAAAATGAAGGTAGAGCTGAGCTAAGTGTTTGCAGAATGATGCTTTCTCTCGGAAGTTCTTCTGTCACGATGGTCTGGACACAGCCTGCTCAGCAGAGGGTATCAGAAGAAGCAGAACAGGACCCACTTGACTAACCATCCGGGATGGAGTGCAGGCTGGAGATGAAATGACTGGGCTCAGCAGGTGGGTAGGAGGGTGCAGACAAAGAGATGCTATAGGGGAGGGCAGAAAGATGCTGTCCGTATGCCTTCAGGCTGTAAGCTCTGTGAATTTGGGGGCAGTGGTCAATGGGGAATAAGTGGCCGTGGCAAGCGGTGATGGACTTGGAGTTAGGCAAGGCTAGAGGGGGTTGCCTGGGGGAAAGCTGCCTGTGGCTCCAAGCTGCTGGTGCTCATTTAGCTTGTGGTGAAGAAGTGGATGGATATTGAGGAAAAACTCCGAGCTAAGAGGACCAGCTCACAAGCTGAGGTTTGCTTATGCACTGGGAAAAATTACATCAGTTTGGCAAAACCACCACTTACCTTTTAGCAGGCCAATTTATTCCATTTTAAGAATGGCCAATTGCATTTTACTTAAACCTCTTCCCAATCAACAGAAGCTAAAGAAAATGTTTGGGTTAAGCTAATGTGATATTGTCCCTATGGAGTTTTGCACTGGCTTAGTGAAACTGGTTTAAAAAATATCACTTAAATTAAAGCACCAGCACTTAATAAATTGAGACGCTCTGGATGACAGAATGTGGAGGTATTAGGAACTTGGATTCACAGTGATGGACTTGTGGGACCCTGGACAGAAAGCGGTAGGGATAGATGATATCGTTATGAAAGACATCTCCCTCTTGTCTAAATGCGTACCTGATAAAGTGTGAGTACATACAGTGAATTTCAGCAGTTAGTAGTGATGCTTTGAGTCTAATTTCCATCTCTTTCACCTTGAAAGATTCAAAATGCCAAATAAAATCTATGCTTTTGATTAATGGTATTTTCAGATGCATTTTTTGGTGCTTGAAACGATTTTTAAGACACATTTTGAGAAAGTAAACCCAGTTTTGAGACTTTATTATGCTCAACTTCAAGCAATGTTTCCACTTAATGGTTATGTCCAATAAATTCTAGGCAATGTTTCCAATTAATATTGATGTCCAAATTCCCATATTACCCTGCCACAGAGGGTATAGTAATATATGGGCAAATTACTTAAATTGTTCCCAGTTCCCATTAGCATACTAAACTACAATTATAATATTCTCATATTTCAAACATTCTGAAGTTTTTATCATATAACATTGGAATTCCTTTCCATGATGTCTGCAAAAGGGAACTCATCTGCATAACACTATATTTGGGTTGAGAAGAGCTGAATCTGCTATTAAGAAATGAATATTTTACAGTCTGCATTAGGAAAAGACAGCTTTAACTGAGCAGGATATAGTTCATTTAAAAAAATAAAAAGGCTTCTCTTTCAAAACTGGATGATCTGATCTATGTTTCTTTGTTAATAAGAAAAAAAAATAGATTTCTTGATGCTAATAGGCAGTAATAATTAGTTTCAAGACAGTATTGTGGGGAAAATGAGGCTGTAGTGGTGTTCCTCAAAAATTCCCAGTGTTACATTGTCTTGCTAAAAGATGCTGCAAATGTGTTCTGAATGTGTCTGTTCAGAATTTATCATGTAAGGAAGCAGAACACAGTCTAATAAAAAAAGGGATCCAGTGGCCAAGACTGAAGATTCATCTGCCTCAATACCCTCATGTCCAACAGCGACCATAAAGAGTACCCAGGGAAGGACAGAAAAAATTTAACCTGAATGAGTTCCCAAGGGAGGACACAAAAAAATGAAACCTGAATAACTAAATTAATATTTTCCTCCCGAAGCTCTTCCTGTCTCCACCTCTTTTGACTTCAGAGATTTTCTATGCCAGATGTGGCGTCTGTAGATGCAGCAATTTTTGATGGACTTCTCTTTGTGAACTCTTTGCGAGACTAAAGAAGACTCTGTATGAGGTGATTTTTCTCCTTTCATACAGGAATGGAAAAATGTAAGGAAATAGCCGTGACTCTCTGGTAGTTCCTACTGCGGTAGTGAGATGAGGGCTGCCCTTTCCCCAGATATGGATACGAAGGAAACGGAAGATGCAGAAGTACAGAGGAGCTCTGTGCACTGTAATCTGGAGCCTGCACAATCCTTTGCCGAGAGAGGAAGGGGGATAGGAACAGAGTGAGGGACAGTGGCTGTG
Source organism: Scopus umbretta (assembly GCA_013400535.1). NCBI lineage: Eukaryota > Metazoa > Chordata > Aves > Pelecaniformes > Scopidae > Scopus > Scopus umbretta. The sequence continues at coordinate 29,006 of VZTL01004526.1, forward strand.
TAGCTGTGCAAGTCTGCTGGCCGCTTCTCCTGGAGAAATATCACAGGCAAGGACCTAAAAAAAGGGGTAAGAATAGCAAGCTCATTCTTATCGTGGCAAAAGGATTACAGAGGGATTTGTGTTTTAATCCATTTCTTGGTAATCCTCCCCCAAAACCACTAAGAAAGGTGCTAATAAATAACAACTGCAAAGGTAAGCTTGGAGCTAACAAAATGTCCAAGTGAACAAAGCATTTTTTCTTCTTTTCCAGGATAGCCATGTTGACAAAAGACTGGTAGGACATCAAACTGATCTAAACGCTCTGGGACACCTGGGGGCATGTGAGACTGAAGAGTCAGCTGAAGCGCAACTTTAACAATCTGCAGGATTTAAGGATTTTACTGTTTCAGTAATAGGACAAAATTGTTAGTGTAGATGCTGCAGTGAAAGTCTCTGCTCAGTGTGGCAACAAAAAAATAAAAGCAAGATAGCAGGGTAAGAAAGGGCTGCGAGAGAGACCTTCAGGGCCAATCTCACAAAACATTTAAAATCAATGATGTAGCTCGGATGGGAGCCCTATGTGGTATTCGTTAAAAAGATATTGCAGAACTAGAAAGGATTGAGAAGAGCAAGACAAGCGAAAAAGGCTGAGGTAAGCAAACCTTTTCTCTGAAGAGCATCTGAAATCACCTTTGTTCTCCGAGGGGACATAAGGTGGGAGTGTGTCTGTAAAGGCTACTCTAAGGGGCACAGTCTGAAAAGACAGGCATCCATCCCTGGTGTCTGAGCACAAGAAGGGGAGGAAGTTCAATGAAACTGAATGGCAAGAAACGCTCAGAGGAAAAAAAATACTCTTTTATGCAGTTTCTACTGAGCCCATGGAACCACCAACTGGTGCAACTAAAGCCAGAATCAGTGTTACCAAATGCATGCTTTGCTGGATAATTAAAATAGCTAGAGTTCTTATAATGAAAGGGTGAGGGGGAATCCCCTTTCATGGCATTTAAACCAGTCTCCCTCCTCTAGCATTGGCATGAAACTTATTGTCAGTAGCAGATGTTTTCACCTGTCTATTAGTGGTGTTTCATGTAACTCCCTATGAAAGTCTCCTCTGCTAGTAGCTGCTAGAAGTCATTTGGCTCCGCTCCAGTCTGGGAATTCCTCTGCTCCTGACTGCAAATTATTCTTGGTCAGGATAATTGAACCGGATCCTCAGTGGATGTAAATTATCCCTGGTCTGTTGGAATTGCTATTGCATGGTTTGTGCAGATCTAGCATTTATGGTATTGTGCATGGTGGTGTCGAACATGCCACAAGTACATTGAGTATCTGCGCCTCTGGATATTTCACAGGATTATTAAGTTAAATAGGTTAGCAGGAGGATTTGTAAAATGTTAATTTAATTGTACTTTAACTACGTTGATGAATTGTGGCTAGCTTCAGGAGCAAAGCACGCTCATCTGGTTGGTGCAGCAGAAATGAAGGCTGAGGGGGATATGTGACAATGTCATCAAATAGTTTGATGTCTACTTCTTGCTTACTAATTTTATTAAACTCTGGAGATTCTCTTTATTGGTATTTTATCCCTTTTTTCCCCAACAAGAGAAATCAAAAAAACTCTGAAAATGTATTACAGCTAAACAGAATTTACTGTTTAAAAAAGCAGGAATTTTTATATATGAAGAATTATTTTTAGAGTCATTTCCCTTAATCATATTGTGGTTCTATCAAGTAGCATATTGAAACATCTTTGTATGAGCCAGACATGAAGACAAGTTATTACTGCACTGTGCAAAGACAAATAGATGAACAAATTAAGTGTTATAAAAATACATATGAAAAAGTGTAGTATATTCTTATTAGCTCACTTTGATGAAATGCCTGACTTCTAGTATTTTTCTAAAATGTTGACAGTTGATACCTTGGACACAGATTTTAATTCAAAAGAAATCATTCTGTCTGATTTACAGACCTGCTGAAGAGTGGTGCCATAGAAAGAAAGGCTGGATTTTCAGGTATTTGACTGGAGTCGAGGGGCTGCGGTTCAGGTCAGCCCTCCATAGATCTCGGACGTTGGCTGGCCGTTCCTTCTGTCTGCAGCTATGCTAGTGTTTTAGTTTGGACCAGGAGTACACTTTTAAAGTAAATCTCTGATCATCCTCACTTTACTGCACTTGTGCGTCGTGGAGTGGTTTTGGCACGTGCAACTCGGTTTCCTTTGGGATGTAACTCAGCTGCGTCCAACACGTGTCCGTCACCCATCGGTGTTCAGTGCACAGTACCAGACCAGAGCCAGGCCAAAGTAAAAACATATAAAATACAGTGAGGACGCTGGGTCTTCAGAGCCGACTGCTGCGTTTTACAGATCTGCTCCTGTCATGGCTACAGGACCCTTGATAAAGGTAAGGCAGCCACTGTGCCTCAATTCTTTCTCCATCCAGGGGAGACTGCCATCTTGCCTCTGTTTCTCTTGCATAGGATGGGAAAGAAAGAACAAGCTTCATATAGTGGCATCGCTGGGGTGCAATTACATCTGTACATTCTACTGGACAGGTTTCTTTGGGGGAGAGGGCTGAAATATCCCCCTTCCCAGGATCTAGTGCATTGCATCTCTGTGGCATACAATGGGAATGCAACTCTGTTGCTGGACTCCTTCCCATGTTGCTATCATACCCGCGTCTTACCTCAACGTCCACCATGACAAAAAAGTTTGTTCATATTTAAATGGTCATTTTTTTCATATGGTCATTTATAAGATGCTGTAGAAACTCGAGTTGTGTTACCCTTCTATAGAAAACCATTTAGATTACCCTGGAGCTTTTCTTGAGATGGATTTTAGAAATGAAGAAGCCCCAAGACTGGAGTTATTGTCTTTAGAAATCATCCAGGGACTGCATTGCAGTGATCAATACTCAGCTTCAGTATCTTTGCTTGTTCATATGCTGTTCCTCCAAAGCTTTGCCATTCCTTCTGCATTGTGCCGTCGATTTTAAAATTGCTTTGCTGCATAATGACTGCATGCAGCATTCAGAAGTGCAGAGGGCTATGCCACTGGGTATCCAACTGACATTCCCCAAATTCCATGCTAAAAGGGGGATGCATCACAGATGGAATTAATTTTCCCAGCTCTGACCATAGTCAAGAAGGAGCAAGCTCAGCATCCCCAAATACACCGATGGGAACAAAAATAAGAAATGCAATTAACTTACTAAAGTTATATCCTGGTGTTCTACCAACTTGTATTTCTGTTCAGGACTTGGTCTTAGCTGAAATCACATATAGTTAATCATTGCAAATTTCCTGGAAAACTGCTTAATTCTTAAGCTTTACATTTAAGCAGAAGATTTTTCAGCATAGTTCATGACAAATAGAAAGATATTCACCTCCATTCTAACTTTAGGGATTTCTTCAATTATTATAAGTTTTCCAGGACATGTGGATCAATAAAGCTGATTTGCAGCTAATGTAAGACCTCTTTAAACACAGTTTCCAAAGAACCAACTAACTTTCTCTTAGTGAGAAAATCTTAGGTGACAAAGGAAGAGAGTGAGACATCACTAGGCTGAACCAGCTACAGCACGAAAGATCTGTAATTGATTTACAAGATGCGTGTCTTCCCCTACCTGAATGACATTTCTTTTTTTTTTTTTTTTTTTTTTTTTTTTTTTTTTTTTGCTTTTTAAATCCCCAGGCTTGCTTTCTTTTAGCAAACACATGGGGAATGATGACCCCTGTTGCAAATGGCTTACAGTAAAAAGGAATAAAATATGGCACAGAAAAGCTGGATTACACTGTTAAGAACACTCATCATGAAAGAGCAGTATATGCAACGACAACTCAGTTTTAAGAAGGTTAAGAAGCAGTGAATATTTTCAAGGTCATCTCTTGCTGTCTGGAGCACATTTGTGGCCCTCAGCCAGTGAGTGAAGCAGGAGGAAGATCAGAGGAGGGACAACCAGGAGGACAAAACTGGCCTCTTCTTCCATGTTCCCCCGAGGCCAACCCCTCCATCATTGAACTGTGATCTCATGGCTGGGGAAGGGACTGTAGTCGAAGACGGGGTCTGCGAAAGACATGGGTTATAAAGAGGCCAGGTCGATAAGGCTCCTAAATTGCTTGTTTCGTATGCCCCATGTACAGCTGTAGCCACGGGATGATTTTTCCTTTTTCCTTTCCATTTATTTGTGGAAGGCAGTAACTAGGGAGGCTGCAGACCAGTAGGACTGTACTTGTGGTAGGTATGTGGGACTGAAGGGGACACGCCACATCACTGAATCGTGTCTCCTGTACTTGCAGATGAGCTGGTAATGGGTATCGCATGCAGAAGGATCCACAGAGCATCCCTTCCACAGCTGCCAAACCTCAAAGGCTGCAAAATGCTTCCCAGCACCCTGGAATGAACATGTCTTTCCAAAGTCCTTTTCTACTTTACTGCCCCACAGACTCTGCAAAATAAGGAGGAAGAGCCATGGACACATTTAAATAGGCTTTTCTTGAAAGAAATACCACTCCCCCATCATCCATCCATGTATCCATCATCAGGCTATAAGCCAAGTTGACCAACCCCATTTGGCACTCCAAAGCTAATATTTTGGCCAAATGAATCAGAGTTACTGCAAGACCCTCGTATAATAAACACATTTGGCTTTCCTTTAAATCTGTATTTAACCCCTTTTTCTTTTTTTTTTTTTTTCCCCCAATTTGTTTAATCCTTGCTATTTAGAGAGTATCTGTACATTTCATCTTATTAATGTTAGTCTTATTAATGAATATCCAGCACTAGTATTAAAAAAAAAAGAGTTTAATTCCTAATTCCTTCTTATAGGAACATAAAAGCTGTTTGGCATAAACTATCACAATTCCTGACAGTACATATAATTTCTACTCTAATTGTGTGTGTTCTGTCTGATATTTCCTGTTGGGATTGTAATTACTGTACTGTTTACCTTAAAAAAAATCTCCAGCCTCATCCATGATCTAGTACATCAAATCTTACTGAAAAGACAACTGCCATGAGCCATGGCCAAAAGTTTCCATCTGTGGCCATTAGCAAGTCATTAGGTACTATCAATAATGCTGTGTTGCTCCAGTCTTGTGCGTTTGCCCAGTGTTTTTCAGCCAGATCAAACTATGAATGTCAGGCAAGTAATTACAGTATCTTCCAAAGATTTGACTTAAAAGAATAAAGCAATCTGGAACTTGGAACAAAATATGAAAGGTTATTAATACTCTTTTAGGTCTTAAGAGTTTTGTGCAGAGAATGTATTTGTGGAAGCTCAGAACCTCCTGGTGTGTAAGGATGCAGCAAGTATGAATTTATACTCCAGTTGCATTTCAGGTACATTTATTAAAAAATCTTGGGTTTTCATGACCTGCAGCCTGCTAGTGACTGCAATTGGCAGGTTTTTCATCTGCAAAATCGAACTGTGTCAGAGGCGATGGGTCTATTCTCACGCCTGAGTGCAGCCTACTGCTTTCTCTTGTTCACATCAAAGTCACTCTGTTTTCTGTAACAGGGACAGTGGTTTGTTCCCTTAAGCCACTCAAGCACAGACCAAAAGTTGATGCCCTTCCTTGCTTAATGCACCAGCCCCCTTCACCAAGGGGAGTGTGCATTTCATTGTATTTGTAATCCAGCAAAGCAGCAGGACATACAGCAGAACCCTTGAGGAAGGAGCTCTTTTCGGAAATTTCTGTTTCCCCCATTGCCAGTACAAAGAAGCTCTGCTACTTGGACGCTTATCCAAACGGAACTATCTCATCTTTAAATATTCAATGCTCAGTAGCAAGGGTACAGCAAATGAGTGAGTTTTCAGAACTTGATCTTACTTGACTTTGTTGTATCTCCAAGAGTAATGCAAACTGTCTCCACCTTCATAAAAGCAAGCTAGACACTTATTGTTTTCTTGATGTAAAGTACATTTACTGGCATTCTAACTGATCTTTGAGAGTATGAGGAGATAATTCTTGACTGATCTGCATTACCATTTTTTTTTACTCCTCTCAAGAACATGCTTCCTCCAGTTACAATTTATTCTGCTTTTCATAGATGACTGCAGGACGGTCCCCGGCAACTCAGGCTTATTCGGTGTGTGTGCAGAGATTTGCCTTATTTCTATTGTTTTCAATCAGATTGCGTTATGTATTTAACCTCCAAAGCAATTTCCCAATGAGTTTTGAGAGCTTTTGTTAGCTAAATTCTGTATCTGGAGAACTTAGAGTTGCGTGGCTGCAACAGCTTGAATCCTTTCTGGGAAAGGCACATTTTCTCTATAGGAGTCTTACAACAAAATCAGACTAAGGATTTCTGTGTGCCCAATCTGACTCTGTCATTTACTGAATGTAAAATGTTCAGGGTGCTTGTTAGTACCAGTAGATTTATGGAGAGGCCGGATACTTTAAGTCCTCTGGATTTGATAGAGGAAAAGACCTGATCAAAAACTTCCAGCAGTTCAGCAGAATCCCCTGAAAGGGAGCTCAGGGGCTGCAGATTTCACTTGCCTTGCAGAATTTTCTCAGGAACATGCATGATGATTGGCTGGGCAACCCTGGCCATGGCCAGAGCAACAACCTTAGGCTTCAGTCCTCTGATAACTGATAAGTCTATAGGAGGTATTTGCACCCTTGCCTTTTTTTTTTTTGACTAGCTCTTGGTATCCATGAGACATGAAGCCAAATTTGTGTGCGATTTCCTTACTGGGGCCAAATGCTTTATTTCTGCTAGGTAGGCTGCTCTTACAAACACAGGTAGAAATTAAAATTTTACTGCTTATTTCCTCTGGAAATATGTCAAAGAACTTCTGTAGCTATGGTGGGGTCAAAAAGATTTTAGCTTCATACGTTTCACCAGCTTTAGAGCTAATAATTTCTTCTCTTGGTGTCAGTTGGTAACATTACTTGCCTGAAAAGAAATAATTTCATGCATGGCCATGCCAATTAAATCTATTCCTTGTGCTGATCTGGCCAGAAATGTAGAAAATACTCATATGTATAAACAAAAAAAAATTGTAACTTGAAGCAGAATGTCTTTCAAAACATAGAGAGACAGCCCAGGGGCTTGGCAACGAATGAAGCAAAAGAGCAAACTTTGAAGAAAAGTTGAAGTTTACCCTTTATCTGCTTTCCATGGGAACCCCATCCATTTTCCAGTGAGATCAATAGGAGTCTTTTCTTGCGTCACTCCAGTGTTGAAGAGCAACTAGAACAGTGGCAGATTTAAGTAAAATAGTGCAATTCTTGGCTCTGCTGTCCATTTCCTTCCAGTATTGCAGTGTTTGTATTAAAGTACTGGGGAGAAAAACCCCATCATTAATAGTTTTTCTCAGAATACTTTGACATACATTTCAAAGGAGCAATTCCACCAGAAATAAGGAGAGCTAGTAAGAGCAAGATTTTTTTCTTTTTTCCTCGAATGTTATTATCAGTATTTCAACAGTCCTTTAAAATGGGATAAACAAAGTAATCACAGAGAAGTGATAGCTGTATTATTACAGTAGAGAAACTGAAGAGATTCTGCAATAAAGTGGTTGAAACTCCAATGCCGTTAAGCTGGGATAATGACTGACTGAGTTATTGTACCTTTCACTTAAAATTACTCTATATAGACAGTTTGCTTCACCCGCAATTAAAACCACTACAGCTTCTAAGATACAACATGGCAGCAGCTTGGCAGTACAGCAAAGTAAAAATTTTTTATGTGACTAGACAAAGTACATGCTAGTTATATGTTACTATTAAGATGTGAAACGTTTAGATGAGCTGAAATAATGGTCTGTATTTTTGGTACCTGGTTGCTGCACAAGGCTAATTATAATCTGCCCTTTCAATTCTTCTCATTGCCTCAACTGGGTGCGTTATTAATGGAGAACCATTATATTGCATCTGAGAAATACCGGCCCAGCAGAAAGCCATCTGCTGCACTGTCAACAGCAGCCTGGATAGCACCTGCATCCTTTCCAGTCCTGAAAAAAATCATCTTTTCTTATCTTAAGCACTCGGCTCCAGGTTGCCTTGACATAGCGGGGTAGTCTTTTAGAAACAAGGTTGAAAGAAACCAAGTAGAATGGTGGTGTACTGGAAATGAAAGCGCGTAGTTTCAAATTAACGCCCAAGGGCATTTTGTACTAGTCTTATTGCAAGATTCCTAAAACCCAGTCTTGAGGTGCAGATTTGCAAGGGCATAGCCAGAGCCATCGACACCTCATTTTCTTTCCCAGTGTATAACAAGCCCATCTACTGTGGCTCTGAAACCAGATACAATCAGTTTTCAACAATATCACTGTGGGTGTCTTTTTTTCATTTTCCTAGATAATTTCCTGTCAAGCGGATTAGAGAGCAGCCTACAGGGAGAAGATAGCAGCTTTGATGACATCCCTCCCATTTAATATTGATTGTATCTGGTATGGATGCCTCCCTTGATCAGGGGCTGTGGGAAAACACAGGATGGGAATTGTCAAATTGGAACATCGTTGTTGGAGAGACCCACAGACTCAAAGTTTCCAGAGTCCCTCCAGGAATCACAGACGTCATTCTTTGTGAGTGGTCTTTAATAAATATTCTGCCTATGAGAAATCAGGGAAAGATCGCTTTTGGTGCAATACTGGGATGCACCAAGGAAAAATTGGCTCTGTGCTGGCTGTGACAGGCTTTCTTAGGCCAACTAGCCATGCCCTCTTCAAGATAAGTAGCATCCCAACCCTCCGGCTGATTGATGAACATGTTATGGGGTCAGGTGTTGCTCAGCATGAAGGAGAGCTGCAAAAGTCTGCTTCCATGCAAATCCTCAAAATACATTCCCTCTTTGGACAAAAAGAGCAACCAAACATTTCCTCTGCATTTTAAAAATATTTTGTTCACAATGACAACACGAAATCTACCTGTACAAATCCAGCCACTTAATTTGCACCTAGATAAATCGTCCTAACTGGCATTAGCATTGCTTGCTTCTCATCTAAGAGAAGCACAGCCTTGCACAAAGGCAGACACCAGGAGCAAGCTCGTGTGCTGGAAGCGCACTGGAATTTTCCTCTGCTGCTGGCTTGTTCTTGGGGTATATGAATTGCAGGCAGCCTTGCCCATCTTGCGGCGTTTTAGTATCTGTGCCCATAGCTCAACTAATAAGGTAGTCTTAATCAATAAAAGTTGTGCTGAGCATCGATATTTGTGGTTCTCAGCTTTAGTGCTCTGAGAGTTCAGCGCGCGCCGCTTCGCTGGTGGATGGGTCTGTGCGTTTCCAGCTCAGCTATCGCAGCCGAACGCAAAGGCATGATACCTGGTACCCAATTAAAAAAGATTGGCAGTTGTAATAAGACCAAAGAAGAGGACTTTTTCCCCACAAATTTCTTGAACATAGGAATTAAGACTTGTGACTCAGGCCCCCAGATTCATCAATTTGGGTTAAGAAATGTGAGAGAGGTGGTTTTTAAAGAATAGTTGTTAGTTCTTAACACTTGTCTGGTTCTTTGGTTTCTTATTTACCAACTTTCCCCATTAAATAGAAGCTGTGAACTTTGATGCTTAAAGCAAATTTGAAATTAAATTCTAGGCCTTTAGAGCTGTAAGAAAACAATATCTCTATTGTTGTCTTAAAGGTGCAACTGTGAGAGCTAGTACCATGACTGGAGTGCATAATTTGCCTATGGTATTGTTTTAGCTATGCTCAGTGTGGTACAATTTTTTTTTCCTGATGCCTTCTTTCTCTGAGCACAGCAAACACAATTTTGTTCATTTAGACTAAGCTTGTTTTTACTCAATACTTTTATTGAATAATAAAAATAATAATAACAAAAATAAATATTCTTATATATAGTTTGGTGAGGGCTGTGCTAGGGCTTTCAGGATGATCATTTCAATGGAAATCATTGAGATGATTTATGGTTTAAAGTTGTAATGATGTTTATTATGGTTTAATGCTCTTCAGACTGCCACCCAACTACATTCTTCTGAACACAGCTACTGCAAAGAAAGTGCCTTTTAAATTCAGTAAAAGAGAGCTTCTCTTTATTTTCATGCTGTCTGGATTATCATCTGGGTTTTTAGTTGTCATTTTTAACAACAACAAAAAAATATTGCAGGGCTTTAAAGGCAGACCAAAAGGTTGCTCCTTTCCTGGGACACGTTTATTCTTTTTCAAAACAGAGAAAGCAAAGAATGAAGAAAAATCAAGATCTGTTTCAAAGCTTTTTGCTGAAATCATTTGCATTGGCATCAAACCTAATACATTGTAGCTGATCTCAAAAACTTCTAAAATCAACTCTCTCCTGTCTGCAGTGTCTTAATTAATAATGCTGGAACTCTCTGCCTATTAAAAGGAATCCATTTACTTGAAGAAAGAGAATTACAGTCTTGGCATATTTTCTCCGCAAATCAATTTGCATTCACTTCCTATGCTACTGTGGACTTGGATAAAACAATTGGACTTTTAAGACTCTGGCAGAAGACAACTTTCAATGGAAACTTCTTTTGCAAACATTTTATTCTGACAACTTTATTAGGCTATGAATAGGAACTCGAGGCTGAATTTAGCGTATTGATAGGTTTTAAGATACTGCACGAGCAAAGCCTGCTGAAAGCAATTTCACAAGTCAGTCACAATATCCATTAGTTTACAGATATACTGAAAGTAGCTTTTTCCTTCTCTCCACTTTAGACCAGTTCTTTTCCACCTGTATAAAGCACTACAAGTCAAGCATTCAGGACTTAAAAGCTAGCAAGTGCAACGTGATGTTGGAAAGCTGCAAAGCCAACTTTCAGATACGCCATATTCATCCCCATTTGCAATACGGCCTCTGTGCCGATCATCGTCAAGACACTTGCCAAAAAGCGATATAGAAAGTGCTTCTGACTCTTGTGCTGCTCTGGTGCTAGTAGCTGAAATACCATGAGCTCCTGCAGCAATTTTAAGGGAAAACCCCACAGACTGGGATGTCCACAACATCAACAACCACAGATGGTTGTTTTCAGTACTAAATGCCCATAAAATCTACAACATGGAGAGTCATACGTCTGTGGTTTTTTCCACTTAAGCTTTTTCTCCCTGCGAGGGTGGATTTCTTTCCCCGCTGAAGCCCCTCCTGGTGAACCTGCCTCTCTCTTCCCTTCAACCTATCTATGTTTGGCCATTCTGAGGGCTTTCTTCTTCTGACACTTTCATTATTTTTAAGCTCTTTACTTTCCAGTTGTTTCCTATCTTGGTTGTCAGAAATAATCACGTTATTATTGTTTTTTTGGAAGATCTTACAATTTTTTTGACATTGAAAATGAAAGTGGATGGCAGAGATGTAGCAGACTTCATTCTCTCTGGGTTTTCAGTATGCTTCAGTGGTCTGTCTTGTGGTGGGATAGTAGCTAATTTAAAGCACACAGATTTGTTCCAGATGCAGCTTTTCCTACCTTGTACACCAAGTTTCTGGAAAATGTCACCCTATACAAATATCCCTTTAGTTTCCACTTTCTGGAGCTGATTATAAGACACAGGGACATTTTAAGGGAAAGAATGAGAGGGTTGTTTTTTGGTCAAGCCTACGTGGAGTGGGAATAAAGGAGAGGAAGGGTAGGAAAGAGAAGGAGAAAGCAAATGAGAAAAAAGATGGAATCCAGTAGCTCAGTGGCTCTTGATTTTGGGTTTATTAGTCACCTCCTGCTTTTGGCAAAAACATGAAAAACACCTTGATTCTACTACCCATTAAAAAAATTATTTACTTTCCGTCCAGCCCAGCTCTTTAAGGAAGAGCTCTAAGTCTTAAATTTCATGGTGGAAAGGTGTTTACAATGTGGGAGCTAAAAAAGATGAGCAGTCAATCCCTGTTTTCTTGCCAAAATTATAGCTGTAGTAGCATGGCCAGCTGCAGTGTCACAGCTTTCCATAGTAATGTTAAAAAAAAAAAAAATCATTTTCATACAAACTAACATCAGCACCCTTTGTATTTGCTACCGAGCATGACCATTTCCTTTGATATACTAATGATTTCCTCCCAGGTGACACTGTAAATATGCCTGTTTTGTGAGGTGTTCTGGTTTTTCCATGCATATTTATTATAAATTAAGTGCTGAATTTCCTTGCATTGGTTCAGGGATGGATTTAAAGAGCAGAAAAATGCAAGTAAGCTTTTGTTTTATGGGTTACAGTTTTAATAATATACTTTCTTCAAGGAAGAATGAACATGCTTTCCTCATTGACATAACTCTTTGAAAGCTAATATTTTTACTAGTGTTCACAGAGTGCAGTAAATTAATTTAAAATACCTTTTAAGGATGTAATAACACAATGAGTAAGAGAAGTGGAGAGGAAAAAATGTAGTGAGAAAATCAAATGAAAATAATCAAAGCTGATCATGCCAGTGAGTTTTCAAAGTTTATATAATGATGAACTTTAAGGAAGTAAAAAGAATAATAATAATAATAAAAAAATCTCATTTACTTCAGCCTAGAGACCTACTTCAATTTTTATCCTTAATTATCCTTGGTGGCATTCATTATATCCTAGCTTAGCCATCTTAAAAATTGCCACTTGTCCTAAATCTGTAATCTTGGCTTTCTCTACAGTCAGTGAAGAGACCTTGACATCTGTGAAGAACAGCTTGTCTGGTGTGAGATGTGTGTCTCATACAGGTGAGGTGCTGGTAGGATGGAGGGAGGCAGTCCAAGAACTGGCACAAAACAGATCAATAATTTGAGAAAGTGAACCTTGAGTGAAAGATATTGGAACAGGATCTGGGCTCACATTCCAGCTCTTTCACAGACTTTCAGGGTTATCTTTGTGCCAAAAGAAAACTTCTCTGTTACAGGGATACCCCAGTTTCAACAGGCAAGGGAAGGACTATCTCCTCTATTGCAGAGACGTGACAATGAGACCCATGTAGATGAGTAATGTCTCTGTGCCAAAGGCACTCGCATGCTGGTTTCACTGTCTCACAGCCTTTGTAATGCCAGTATTATATTTATGTTCTTCCTTTTATCTTTCTTTCGCATCTGTCCTTGACTATGTTTGTCTCTGCTATCCAAGGTCCAGGATATGATTCACTGAGCACCTTCCAAAGGTGCAAATTGGCAATTACAGCTCATTGCCCAGACATGGGAGTCTTCAAGCCCTGGATCAGATTTTGAAGGTGTGCAAGTTTTTCCTAACACAGCTTTTCCAAATGACCTCATTTGGCCCTGTACCCTGTGAGAAACTTACCTTCAAAGCACTTGTGATGTGGTTTTGGCTTTGACTTGGGGAAGAGTTCCAGCTGAGAGCTGCGTAGCTGCACTTGATCCAAAAGGACTGAAATCTTTTATTCTAATGCTTGTTGACCTTCCCTTACTGCCCCTTCCAAACCTAGGTTATGTAATTCTCAGGACACACTCTCTAGTCCAAAATCTGTAAACCCTCCCAGTGCTGTGGGAGAAATGAGGAGAAAAAACCAAGAATTGCAAGGTAGCTTGCACTCTGGGCTACTGCTCATCTGTCAGTATTGCTGACCCCAGTCTCTGGCTTCCCATCTCTTACTCCCAGCTTTGGAATCTAGAAGCCAATGAACAATAATCAGTCAGTCCATCCATCAGTCAGTCAATTCAGGTGAGTTATCTTCAACTCTCCTGCTTCAATAAAGTCTAAGTCGATCCTCTATCTTTCAATCTCTGTCTTCATGTAGAAGTATCTTCCTCTGCTAAGGGCCACATTTAACTTACCTTTTAAGGAAGCTGTCCTGGTTTCAGCTTAATTCAGAGTTCATTTTCTTCCTAGTAGCTGCTGTAGTGCTGTGTTTTTGACTTAATATGAGAACAGCGCTGATAACACGCTGATGGTTGAGTTGTTCCTCAGTAGTGTTTGGTCTAGTCAAGGATTTTTCAGCTTCCCCTGCTCTGCCAGGGGCACAAGGAGCCGGGAGGGGGCACAGCCAGGACAGCTGACCCAAACTGGCCACAGAGCTATTCCATACCATACGGCGTCACGCTCCGTATGGAAACTGGGGGAGTTGGCTGGGGGGGCAGCGATCGCTGCTCGGGGATGGATTGGGCATCGGTCAGAGGGTGGTGAGCAACTGCATTGTGCATCACTTGTTTTGTACATTCTATTATTCTTATTATTATCTCTTTCTCTGCTGTCCCATTAAACTGCCTTTAGCTCAACCCACAGGTTTTAGGGTTGGTTTTTTTTCGGTTCTCTCCCCCATCCCGCCGGGGCAGGGGGGAGGGTGAGCAAGCGGCTGTGTGGGGCTCAGTTGCTGATCGGGGTTAAACCGTAGCAGAAGCATATCACATCTGTCAGCCAGAAAGTGGAAGGAGAGCTCAACATCCATCCTTACAGGAACGTCTGCAGAAAAATAAGTGGTAGGATAAAGCAGATTGTGTCACAGAACCTGCAAATATTCCCACAGAAGTCATGAATAGTCAGGCAACCCATTGCCAGCTCAGTCCCACAAACGTGATGGCTAAATATGTAAGCATCAACTAGTAATGAAGAGCGTATGGAAGTTCACAAGTCTGATTATAGAAATTGCTTCTGCGACAGTATGTAGTTGCCAAACTGTAAAACTGGCCTTAAATTCTTGCCAGGAAACTTTTTTTTTTTTTCACCCTCCTACAGATACCCTTTTCAATTAAGGGAATAATTGTTTTTCACACATTTGTAATTTTTAAGGTGAGAAGAATCCATAATGTTTATCTAGTCTTGACCTTGCATGTAAGACATTGCAGAATTTCCTCTCGTTTCCTTCCCTGCTGTTTGTTTCAGGGATATATGAAAGTCCCTAATTAATCCAAGGCAGCAAATCTCTTTTGAACCTCATCTGCTGTAGACATCTCCAGATCCATCAATGAACCCAACAGTATTTTAGCAAGTGTGCCGTTTGGATTGGTGTTGATGTAATACTTTGGGACATAGAGGTCTAGTTTATGGTTAGCCTTGCTATGTGCTATAATGATGTAAATCCTAAATTACATTATTGGCAGAGCCGTGCTGGTTAAGGCTGGTGGGATGATTCAATACCTATGGCCCCTAGTCTGCCACAGATCATTGCATTTTGCTCTGTGTGCTCTTGGTGAGACTTGCATCTGGCCCTCAAGATGCTCTTCAGTTCCCAGCTGTCTTCACTCCTCCCTGCTCCTGCAGCTAATCACCCTCGTTGTTCAAACATGTGGGTGACTTCTCCCTGGTACTTGTCCTGGTCCAGTCTCCAGCCATTCATTCCAGTTCCTGCTTCCTTTGCTGGGTTAGAGGGACATTTAA
Source organism: Scopus umbretta (assembly GCA_013400535.1). Lineage (NCBI taxonomy): Eukaryota > Metazoa > Chordata > Aves > Pelecaniformes > Scopidae > Scopus > Scopus umbretta. Next base: position 44,196 of record VZTL01004526.1, read on the forward strand.
CAATTCAGTACTTCTTTGCCTCTCAGTCTGGCTTTTTGCTAATGTGAGCAGGACAATTTCCCTGCCAAGTATTTTATTACTGGCCAATGGAAGGTTTTTCAGACCTTTTGTGCACCTTTTAGTATTTTCCAACTGTCTTTTATAAACACGAGTGCCAGAACTGTGCTCAGTATGGGCAGTGTCCCCAGTACTATTTGCAGAAATAAAACTATCTGTTCTTGCTTTCTCCTGTCCTACTTGTGCGCCCAAAGATTGCTGCTTGGGTAGCATATAACAAAGTTATGCTGGATTGCTATTTTCTGCTGTAAACCCATCACCATTTCCAGTCATTGCTTTCCATAGCATGGTCCCTATTTCACAGGTATGACCAGATGTATGACCCTGAACAAGACTGTAATTGAATGTCACTGTTTAAGTGGTCCTGCCTTATTCAAGTCCATTGCTCTCTGTAAATACCTGGTCCTCAGCGTTATTTTCCATTCTGCTGATCTTGGTATCATCTGCGAATTTCATCATCACATTACTGATGGTAATGAGTACCAGTCTGCGATGTGGCAGTTCTACATGCACACACCATGGACTTTACAGGTGTTGGAAGGGTTTCACCTTTTAGGAACAGCAAACAGGATGGGTCAGCAGGTCCCTTCCCAAGCTATCACCATGGTCATCAAATCGAACAGACAATGCAATGTTGCCTTTTGCTTATGAATTTTCCTTTTCTTTCTCAGTGCTATGACTGTTTTTGCAATGTAAGTCTGTTTTTACAACGTAAGTTTTGCAGTTTCCTATGCTTAATTGTTTTCTCTCCCCTCTCTACCTCAGAATCACTTCTTTGACCCTTTCTTATTTTCCCTGGGCACAGGTAAGCAAAGCTGTTCATATTTTAGAAATAATCTCCTTATCACCTTTCATGATGTCCACTGCAAATAGCGTAGCAGAATATCAACCCATGCTAGGTAACGGCAAATTTTTTAATGTCTGTTACGAAAATCTAGCTATATTGCTTCCATGCAAATACCTTTATTCACCAAATTTATAAGCTCATAAAAGAATGAAATCAGATTTGTCTGACATGACTCATTTTTCATGAAATGCTGTTGACTGGAATTAATTATATCCCTATCTTTTAATCCTTGTTGATTTCCATGTCAGCTTCCTCATTATTTTCCCTGGGAATGAGGGCAGGTTAATCAGACTGTAAGTTACTTCTTTCATCACAACTGCTTTTTTGAATGTTAACATCACATTCAGACTTTTCCAGTCTTCTGGAACTTCTTATGTTTTATCATACTTATTAAGACTTAATAGCAGTGGGGAAGAGATTTTCTCAAGTAACTTCTTTTTAGGATTCTTGACTGAAATTTGTCTGGGTTTACCCAATTTTCCCCTGCTCACTTTGTCTTTTTAAGAAAATGAAGCTTGTGAATGACCTGGAAAATGTTTCACCAACACTTCTGGATATGAATACTTCCTGCTGTTTTCCAGAGGTGATGCTCAGGACTTACACCACAGATAAAGTTTCTGAGGCCATAAGGGGGATGTGAACCCCTATCCCAACTACTGTACCAGAGGTCTGACTTCCCCCTCTACATGGCCAACTGTGGAATTGGGAAAGGTGACAAAGGAGGAGCATGGGGAGGTAGCAGTGCGGTGCGGAGCTGCGTGAGCTCATGGACCGTGCACAAGCCAAGCTGTCAGGAAAGCGTGATCCTCTTCCCACGTTGCAGCTGAACCCCTCAGGCACCGCTGGCAATTCCCTCCATCGCTTTCTCTTCCTTTCCCTTTTGTATAATATGACTGTACTGTCCGTAATAAGGGGGATTGTGTGAGTGGGTGGGGGAATCTTACTTAGAGAACTTAATAAATAGTCATTATTGATAATAATACATTATTGGTTGTTAATTTGAGTGCTTTGTCTCCTTGCATTTGTAGGGTTCCAACACTGACAACTTTCTGCTGCATGTAAGTAGGTCATTCCTTTTCTAATTCTGACTATGTAATTATAGGAGGAACATTAAAATAGATATAAATTTAGGAAAGGCGACATTTTACTTTTATTCTTTGGAATTTCTGCTTTGATAAATTTGCAACTTGTAATGTTTACATGTCATTGAATACAATGGCAGTGACCTACTATTGTAGTTGAAAGTTCATTAGTTCTGGTAGATTAGACAGTATTAATTAACTCAGATTAAACATTCTTTTAAACCATCATAAACTGCCATCTCAGTGTGGCAGCTTATTAAAGAACATTTTCTGGTTGTTTGTTAAACCAGACTGAAGTGACAATGTAATTATATTTATTCCATCAAACAGAAAGGTCAGTTGACAAGGCTGATGTTTTCTGGTTAATTACAAGTGGATGATTTCATTGATTAAAAATATGAGCTTGTTAAACCTGTGCAAAGAGCTAAGAGATATATAGGAACCCAGGGGAGGCAGGAAAGGGGATGGGAGGAAGATAATTTTAAATGTTATTTCTAATCCCTCCTGTTCAGAGCCTTGGCATGAGCAGAAACCAGTTCAAGCGCTGATAATTCACCAATCTGTGGGGTTCCCGCTTTTGGGCGTACAGCTTTGTGTTAGGTCAGGAGGGCTGATCTCCCATACCCACCCCAAGCACTGATGCATCATTGCCATAGTGAGAAGGGTGTCTAAGCAAAAGGCAGGACTGTGCAGTAAAAGGCTTGGTTGTGGCTGGGAGCGCAGGGCTCTGCACAGATGTGCAGTGGGACGTGGGAGCGGGCTCAGGGTGCTGAATGGGGTCTGTATGAATCATAGAATTGTAGAATCATAAAATTGTTGAGGTTGGAAAAGACCTTTAGGATCATCAAGTCCAACTGTAAACTTAGCACTGCCAAGTCCACCACTAAACCATGTCAATATGAACCAGCAATGTGCCCAGGTGGCCAAGAAGGACAACAGCATCCTGGCTTCTATCAGGAACGGTGTGGCCAACAGGAGCAGGGCAGCCATTGTGCCCCTGTGCTGGGCACTGGTGAGGCCGGACCTCCAACACTGTGTTCAGTTTTGGGCTCCTCACTATGAAAAAGACCTTGAGGTGTTGGAGTGTGTCCAGAGAAGGGCAACGAAGCTGGTGGAGGGTCTGGAGCATGAGTCTGGTGAAGAGTGGCTGAGGGAACTGGGCTTGTTTAGAGTGGAGAAAAGGAGGCTCAGAGGAGACCTTATCACTTTCTACAACTACCTGGAAGGAGGTTGTGGCAAGGTGGGTATTCATCTCTTCTGCCTGCCAAATAACAAGTGATTGGACAAGAGGAAATGACCTCAAGTTGTGCCAGGAGAGGTTTAGATTGGATATTAGGAAAAATTTCTTCACCAAAAGCGTTGTCAAGCATTGGAACAGGCTGCCCAGGGAGATGGTGGAGTCCCCATCCCTGGGAGTATTTAAAAGACACGTAGACGTGGTACTTAGGGGTGTGGCTTAGTGGTGGACTTGGCAGTGCTAGGTTTACAGTTGGACTTGATGATCTTAAAGGTCTTTTCTGACTGAACAATTCTGTGATTAATGCATTTTATTTCTGTCCATTGAAGGAAGCTGTAGAGACAATCTCCACATTTGCAGCCAGGTGTAGGAACATGAGGGTTTTTGCATTTTTTAAACTTATTTTAGGCCAGATTCTTTAGTACCAGGTTTTCTGTCGAATTTGGCTGCTGTTGTCACTCCTAGCTGAGAGCACAGATCAAGAATCTAAGGGAAGGGCACAAAAGGTTTATTTTTCTCCCCTCTCACCTAAAGAATGCTGAAAATGGGCTTACAGAAACAACCTCACAGATCCTTGTTTGACCTGGGGGAGGTCCATGTGATGTGCTCCTGGCTTTCTCACCATCCTTCTGGAGATACCAGGTTGGAAGGGACAAAGGGTTACTTTGGCAGATGGCAAGAAGGAGTTTTGTCTCATTTGTTCCCTCTCCTGCACACAGTATTTTGCAGGATAAAGGACTTTGCTAATTGAGGGGCAAAGCAGGCAGGATAAATAAAGAAAGTCAATGAGAACTGAGCAGAATGATTCCAGTAATTCTTGGCAACCAGAGAAATAAAGATGTTCCTTCTCCCTTCATAAACCCCAGTTCCTCTCAGGATAGAGATGCTGCTTAGAGCAAGCACAGTGACTATTACAAATTGACTTTGAAAAGTCGAAAGGCACCATGTGGTGACAATGTCAAAACGAGAATGCCTTGTGCAGGGCAAGCCAACCGTGTAAACATGAGCCATGTTCCAGGCGGAGAAGGCATGGGGCCACAGAAATGATAGGAAGGTTGCCAAGGCATCAGGAACCAAAAGCTCCTGTTAGCAACAGGCTCCAACACTACATGAAGAAGCAACATCACAGGCACCTTAATATCTTCCAGCCTCAGCAGCCAGCACCCCTGTTAGAAAGACCATTCCTCCTCTGACTTTGAGGCTGTAAGACAGGACAGTCAAAACTTGAAGATTGTCCTGCCAAAGGCTGCTCTTTGACTTGTGTTGGGTGCCTGCTAAATTAGACATTTCCTTGTAAGAGGTAAAATAAAAAAAGCATCACATTGACTTCTAGAATTGATCAGCTTCCAAAGGATAGGCTATTTAAAGAGCCATTTTTTACAGGAAGATCCCATATTAAATCATCAAGAAAGAAAATCAGTGCTGGAATGGATGGAGGGGTATTGGGTACTGACTCTTCAGAATTTCTGCCTTCAGTGTGACACTGCTAGGCTCCACCGTTTCTCAGTTTGCAGCCTGATAGTGAAGCTCCAATCCTTCCCTTGTTTTAACGGTTCCTACTTTGTTAACTACCACCTCAGATGAGTCCAAGGATGCAAGCGACGCAACCCCGATTGCATGACTGGACTGTGCAAACCTTGGGCCGTGTATTACTTTATCCCCCTATAGCAGCCTTCCTTCTATATAGAGGTTTCCTAATCTATTACTGCCCTCCCAGTATAGGCAGTTGCCTTTTATCTAGAGTGCCTCACCTCGAATTAATTTCCTATGAAAGCCATTGAGATGAGTGGTGTGTTGTAATAATATCCCCGTAACAAACAGTAAAAGAGGGTACAGGGCTTACAACGGATGTTCATGTCAAGCTCACACTGCCTACAGGACACATTTTGCTGTTAATGTAGAGGTTTATGGTTCCATTAACTCTAAAGGGAGTCACACAATTAAATGCTCCACAGCTTCTTGGAAATTCACTCCTGGAAGCGTCTCACACTTCATCTGGCTGGCGACTTAAAGGCATGGCACCAACATAGCGGGAACTTTCTCTGCAGCAGCTTGTGAACTGTTCCAGGCAGAAGTAACACAACCCAGTGTAAGGACCAGTATGTAAGGACCAGTATATAGGCATAGCACATAGGCTGGATGAAGGTCTCTGTTCTTTCCCTGGCATGGCAAGGATATGGACTGAAACCCAACCTAAGTCAGGAGAAGCTGATAACTATTGCTACTGGGGGTGTACCTGGGGACTCATACGGCATTAGCAGAATATCTGCATTCACTTCCTCACATGAGAGGTGAGGGTTTGGGGTTTTTTTTTTCCCCTTTGGTGCTGTCGTTGAACCACACCAAGAAAAAGGAGGCAGAGAAGAGAGAAAGAGAAGAGAAAGACCTGCCCTATGCTGGTAACATCTCAGGGTCTGAGGGACTGATGCTCTTACAGCTCTGCATAAAGGACTTCAGTTTCTGGCCACTCCTCTGGCATCTTCCCCAAACCCTCTCTTGAAATAGGTAACTAAAAACATGGAAGAGCTTGTTCTTTCTCCTGGGAGACCTTAGCCAAGTGCATGGTAAGAATATGTGAGGCAAGGTCAGGAGAAAACACAGAGCAGAACGCAGAGCTATTTCTGCTTTCTAAATCATATTGCGATGGCACGAGATCCTTTGATGGCACGTAACGCCAGAGGCCATTACGCAGCTTCTGTGGCATTGTACGTAAGGCATGTGACCTGCTCGCAGCTTTTGTTACTCCCACTTGCTGGTGCTGAGGGTCATCTCACGTAATGCTTGAACACGTTAAAAAATACCTTGATGTGGAACAGTGGAGGCTTAAACTTTTTATGAGAAATGCTTGCTGCCTCTGAAGTTTCAGGCAGACTTTTCCGTTGTCATGTCACTGCCATAAAATAAAGTGGCAAAGGAGAAATTCCATTACACATTAAACGCCCTGGTGAAAGCAGTATTTATTGACCTGTGTTTTGGGACACTAAAATGCATGAAAAAGAGAAGATTTACAGAGTTTGCTATGCCGGCCCTTCCTTACAGACACTCATTAAAGATCTTTCCCTCCCAGGGCATGATTCTCCTGCCATCTCTCAAATCTTTTATTCCTTCTTCTTTTCTAAATCCCAGAATATATGTCTCTAACCCCCTACAGACCCTAAAATCCTGCAGCTTTCAGGGCTTTTATTCCCAGAGATTTGTGGACTTTGACATCAAAGAGCTGCAGTCCAGATCAAGGAGACCTGATCCTGCAGTGCCGGACCTCCCCCTTCCCTTTAGTCACTGGTCTGGTGCCATCTCCCAGGGTGAAGTACTTCTGCACAGATGACAATTCACCGCTCTCTGTTACTTGATCTTTTGGTGAGTTCGTGCCTCAATAACCCAGCTCTAACCCAATGGGGCTGTTGTCATTTTATTGTCCAACAGTTCTGCTATGTATGAGATTCAGAGAAAATGTTGCAGGCTACTGCTGGCCTTGAGATTTGAAATTAAAATAACATACAATGAGGTCAGAAGGCAGGCTGCAATGTAAATGTGATTCTCGTCTTCCTGTTCGTCCCATAATTTTAGATGTGTTTGACCCAGCCTTAGGACATGTAGATAGAGCAGACAACCTCTCCAGATCATCCCATATGGTCCTATTTTTCTATTATTCCTTTAACACATCCAGAATAAAATGCTTCATGCCTGTGGCGTTCCCATTTTGGGGTTTGATTAGCATGTGTATGTACCTAATATACACACTTACCTCTGCTCTTACAGAATCATCGGGGAACTGTCTTGTCTTAGGTGTTTCCATGTACTTCATGCCTAGCTGACAGAATTTCTTTTTTTTTTTTTTCACCTAAGTGTTGAATAAAGGATTAAATTTGATTAGTCCATGTCACCTTCTGCACAGCATTTCCCTCACTCCCTTTGTTCCTTCTGTTGTCTTCACTTTGATTTACATAGCAAATGAAAAAGTAATAAATCCCAGCTGCTGTTAGGCAAGGGCTGGGCATTTAAGCAGCATGACAGTTACATTACTGGAAATTTTGGTCCCTCCAGCTCCCCATTTCAACTTAGGGACATTCCCAAGCTATCTCCTACTTTAGTATGGTCAGATCATATTTTCAAAGATGTATAAAGATCAAGGTTTGCCTTTTAGTCTTTGTTCAACTAATTAGTCTGGCATTATCGAACTACTCTCCCCAGGTGTTTGCAAAAACACTACGATAATGCAAGTGACTAATGGGGTGACATGACAAAGGCATATGCTGGATTTCACCTGCCAGCATGAGAATAAACAGTTTTGTAGTAGAAGAGGTGCCTTGGCACAGAAGTTTGGAGTGTGAGGGAGAAACCATCACCTTCAGAAATCAGTGCAGGGCTTGTGGGCTTAGCTCATGTGGCTGCACCAGCCCTGTAATATTTGTGCCCATTTTCCTTCAAGTCCCAGGTCCTGGTGTCAAGGGAGTGTAGAAGAATTTCAGTTTTTTTTTTCTTTTTTTTTTTAATTTTTTTTTTTTTTTCTTTTTACATTTTTTTTTTAAATAAGGTGATATAGAATAGGTTTTAAGGATATTTGAAGCTTCTGAATAAAGATAAGGACAGTCTAATGTTATTTAGTCTTGTAAGGGTGTTTGCTGCTGCTAGATGGATGGTCTGCCAGCTCATGCATAAAATGCACCAGGACAGAGGTGTTGGTTAAAGAAGCTTGTAGCCAGATGGACAAAGTGCATTAAACGCAGTGAAAAGTTTGAGGGGGGGTGGGGGGAAAGAGTTTATAAACTTACATGTTGGAGAGGAATAATGAAATCAGTCTCGATGGGCTTCAAAAATTCAGAGATGCAATAGAAAGATAACCAAATCATTTATTTAAAGAAATATGTCCTCTGGGATTTGGAAGCTGCTGTAGAAATTCAGGATGTTTGGCGCTGCAATCTGTTAATCAAATAAGGGTAACAGCTTTGGTACAAGAGGGGATGCTAAAACAATCTTGAGTGAAAACCATGTAAATATACCTGTCATGGGCTGCCCAACTGCCCATGCCAGAGAGATTAAGTGAGAGACTTGAAGCTAGTGTAAATCAAAACAGCTACATCTAAACCAGACGGTTCAACAGAGCTGAAGCCTGTGGAGCTGAGAGTTTTGCCCTGAACGTTTTGCAGTGGGCAGAGAGCATGAGAAGCCTTTCTGCCACGGAGGAGAGATGGCAAACCAGCTTTGACATGCACCAGCCAATGCTGCCGATGGGCAAAACCATTGAGATGGCACAGAAGTGACACGTTGAAGGGTTGTTTCCTCACCAGGCCCAAGCAGCTGTCAATAAATTTAATACCGAAGAGAAAAGAAAGAGAAACACTCTGGGGGTTTGTTTCATTTTTTTTCCTCTTGTGTTTTTTCTTCATGTCTGGAACAGAGGTTGTCATACGTCCCAGTAATAGTAACTGATTTGTATTCAGTCAGAAAGTTTGGCAGATATATTAATTTGGAAGTTTCTTGCAAAGATGATCCAGTATTTACTCTGGTATGACTGAAAAGGCTCCAAATGGAACTATAATCCATAAAATAAGTCTTGAATTACATTATTATAAATTCAAATTATGCCCTGAAATGCCAGGCTACAAATGAAGACTTAAAGGGAGGTGAAACCTAAGGCTGGAGTTAGTATGCAGCACACTGGTTTTGTTTGTGACAGAGTAATCGCTGGGATTTTCATGAAATAACTGAAGAAAGCGGTTTCTAAAGGGAATCTATTTGCAACGGAGATACCCTGACCCATGTAACAGCAGTGCAGTGACCTGCTGCCCACAGAGAAAGCGAGTAAGTCAAGCTAATGAATCTTGCTATTAAATTCCTTCCAATCTCTCATATTTACATAGCGCTGGGATATATATCGTACGTGTGTAATGAACTCCAGCAGATGGCCTTGTGTCTGGCAGCATCGTTGGACAGGAGGGGGTTTGGATCCACTAACGAAGCTGTGCGAGCCTGTAGGCTGGGGAGATGTGGAGGACTGAGCCGGGACACAGTCCACCCACCAAAGCAAGTCTCTGCTCCCAAACACCTCTGCTGGTGACCCTCATGTGGGACTGCAGACAGGAGTTAGGGAAGGAAGCAGATCTGGGAGAAACCTTCCCTCTCGCTGGTGGCTCTCCAGCTTTTTGTAGGCAATTTAATTCACGCAATGAGTATGATGGACTGGGAGGGCTGGTGTTCAGAGAATTACTCATGAATATCTTGATAATATTTGTGTGCCATGTTCAAGTCAGTACAATCTGGTAAATGAAAAATCTTGCCCAGATAATATAGACCAGGGTTCAGGCAATTAAGCCACTTCCCCCTTAAAATTTCTATGTAGTTTATCCTCTAGCCAAAACTCTGGGAGCAGCTCAGTACCAAGGAGGTCACAGATAAATGCCTTTGTGCCTCCTGAGTTTCCCCAGCTTATGGCTAACCCCAAGGGAGGATCAGAAACTGCCTGCCTCTTTTTTTTTGTCCCAGGCACCCACAGCAGCTGCTCAGAGCAAATGTAATGCGGAAAATTAATTGCGCTCTTGTCCAAAGAAGCCTGTGGTTGCCACTGCAATTTGAAACAGCGAGGTGGACTGTAATCCAAAAGCAGTTTCTGTGCTTCATGCAGGGGTGATTTAATGAATCTTCTGGATGAAGGGGTTAGATGTTAGTGCCCCCTCTGCCCCCCAAAATACCTCCTTGGCACCACTGGAGTCATGCTCCCAGCCTTGTTCCCCCTCTTGTGCCGCTGAACTGTGCCCCGCCACTGCTTCACAGCCCCTTACCCGTGGCTGGAGGTCATCTCCTCCTCACCAGTAAGACCTACCAAAGGTGGGAAGAAACAATCTGGTGCAGGGTCCACCACAGTGATCCAAAGGGGAATGACACCCCCCCTGCCCTTCTTACTCTATTCTTGCTTCAAACCAGGGTTTCTAAAAGAATAAAACACTCAACATGTATTAAATATACAAATTTTGTTATTTTTATTCAGCTTTAGAGATGAAATAATTGTTTTAATTTGCAGAAGGGACCCAGAGTAGGGAATCTAACAGGCTGTCAAAACTATAATCAAGGTTTCACAGTGGAAAATGGCCAGCTAGCTACCGGCCAAAGTATGAGTAGCAGGGCTGTGATTGCCGTGAAAAAGATGAGATACAGGGATATTATTAATGTTGTGTATCCCAGGGATGGAACCACTCATTGCTTTCTAAATGCTATTCCAAATTAAGAGCTAAAGTTTATCTTCAACACCAGGAGTTTCTTGTGTTTTCTTAAGACACGTGAGGAAATATTGCTGTTTTACTAACTATAACTGTTTTACTAATCTCTTTTCATGTTAAGATTAAGGTCTTCACAGGGTCACATTCCCTTCCCCAGCTCACCCCCACAGTCTTCCTTACCAGGAGTGTTTTGACCAAGGAATTACTGGCAGGTTGCATTTCCAGGGCTGTGCCCTAGGAAGGGTGTTGTTGCTCAGGGTCAACACCTGTGGCTTGCAAACCTGACAATCCTCCGTCTGCCTGATGAAAGCACATGGGAGTTTGCTGCTTCGTCAGGTAAGCCTGGCACTGCTCAGGCTCAAGCATCTCTCCTGAGGGGACCAGTGCAAACCCACAGGGGCTGGGCAGCTGGAGCAGTGCCCTTTGCTCCAGCCTGTTCCTTCACTCCAGCCAGGTTTGCATTGCTCCCAGGTACTGCAGAAAGCAAGGCAGAGTTGGGGTATTGCAGCCCTGTCCCCTTCTTATAGCATCTTGTGTTTAGGGCTGAGGGCAGTAATCCTCCACTTTGTGCAGCACCATCTCCTCTCTTTCAGCTGCTATCAGCCCATCTCCGTAGGTTCTGCCCATCTCCTTGTCCCACAGTACATCCCCACATGGTCACTGGTGCCAAAGTGTGCATTGGCAATGACCCAGATCAGTGCTATCTGGGGAACTAATTGAAAGCCAAATTCTCCACTGGTGGCAGACACTGATTAGGTTTAGGATGGACTTGGCAACGGAGACAGGAGAAAAATACAAAGTGAGTGGAAGCTGAGAACTGTAGAAGTCAATGGAAGCAAGAGCTAAAATGGTAAACTTGAAGAATATGCAGAGGCCAGAAAGGCCAAAAGATAAGCTGGTGTCTCGTTCAAGAAACAGCAACCAGTCTGCAGGTCCCCAGACTAATAGGTCAGTTACTTTACTTTATGATGCATGGAGTACCTACCATGCTGGGCAGGATCACAGAATCATAGAATCATAGAATGGTTTGGATTGGAAGGGACCTTAAAGGTCATTCAGTTCCAACCCCCCCCGCCATGGGCAGGGACACCTTCCATAGATCAGGTTGCTCAAAGCCCCATCCAGCGTGGCCTTGAATACTTCCAGGGATGGAGCATCCACAGCTTCTCTGCGCAACCTGTGTCAGTGCCTCGCCACCCTCAGAGTGAAGAACTGCTTCCTTATATCTAAAATAAATCCACCCTCTTTCAGCTTAAAACAATTACCCCTCGTCCTGTCGCTACATGCCACTGGAAAAAGTCCCTCTGCAGCTTTCTTGTGGGCCCCCTTCAGGTGCTGGAAGGATGCTATAAGGTCTTCCCTGAGCCTTCTCTTCTCCAGGCTGAACAAGCCCAACTCTCTCAGCCTGTCTTCATAGGAGAGGTGCTCCAGCCCTCTGATCATCTTTGTGGCCTCCTCTGGACTCGCTGCAACAGGCCCATGTCCTTCTTACGCTGGGAGCCCCAGAGCTGAATGCAGTGCTCCAGGTGGGGTCCCACAAGACTGGAGTAGAGGGGGAGAATCACCTCCCTCGACCTGCTGGTCACACTTGTTTTGATGCAGCCCAGGATGCGGTTGGCTTTCTGGGCTGCAAGCATACATTGCCGGGTTG